>RCWM02000878.1:0-304817 GCA_003667255.2 Euschistus heros | reverse complement strand
TGATCCCACTTCTTTATTTATTTATTTTTAATTTGGAGTAGGTGCAGTGTCCTGAAATCCAAAATAGTTATTTATTTATCGTTTTTGAAAAATGTTACTCTCTGTTCAGATTAACTCAAAATCTATTATCGTACTCAAAAAAGGTTACATGAGAATATTTCTAGAACTTGAGATGGATTATTGAATAATACTCAATAGTTACAGGTGTCTCACGGCTGAAAGATGTTTCCATAAGTGAGTGGTACGGATCTTTTCGGACTCAACGATCTCTAGAAGGCAGGTTTCACATCCATCAGTCTTGATCCGTCTTATTTCAAAAAAAGTAGTTTGGAAAATGTGAAAAAGGGTCGTTTACACTGTTGCAGTTAAGGATCCGATTCGTCAGTCGTGCTTATGGTTCTTTATATTGGATACGAATCTCAACGATATTTTTCAATAAACATTGAAATAAAGCGATGACTAAATATATATATATATATATATATATATATATATATATATATATATATATATATATATATATATAAAGGAAAAGAAACACAAAAAAAAAAGGAAGAAAAACTCACACACAACCATAAACTTTATGTTACACACACAAGCTTTGGACTAGGGGCAGGCAAGGTAGAACGCAACACACTTATTTCATTCCAGAGTTCTGGATTGAGTTTTACATGAGCAAAGAATACCGGAGAATGCGACGAGATGTTTTCACAGATTTAAAATAAGAGATTCAGCTTCAACGCAAGAACAAAATATACACCACATAATGCACGAATGCAGGCTATTCACTGAGAAAAAACAGTGTAGAAAATAGGACACTGGCCAGTGGATGGACAATGTTTGATGAACTATATGTTTGCGGACTTTAAACTATTAAAAATTATCGAAGAAAAAAATAGTTTTCTTTAAATGTAACATTGTCGTAATTAGAAGGGTTTGATGGATGAAGGGGTTATATTACAAACACAATTTTGATTAATTTATTTTTTTTTTTTTATTTTTAACGTTTTCCTTCAGCAGTTAATGGTGCATAGCTCCTTCAGTTTTTATCATATCCCTTTTTTTAAATATGTAGATTTTGCTGTCCTACACTCCTGCACATGAAATCTTCATCTTAAAAAAATGCGACTCATTGCTTCATCCACCAAACCCTTCAATAATGAAGTTTTCGTTGCAGTTGATTTGCCCTATTGTGTTTTCTTAATTTTATATCTTCTTGCTCTTTATTATAGTTTATTTTTTTTATTTAATTTATTCTTTCATATTTAATTTATAATGCATGTATTGTATTATGTATATGTACTATATATGAATAAATTTGATTTTTTTTTTTTTTTTTTTTTTTTTTTTTTTTTTTATTAGCCGGCTATAATGGCACCTCAGCCTAGAGGCTCATTGTGCCTGTGCCGTGTATTCTGCACTAATTAGTACAGTCCTAGTGTTTTCATGTACCCTATTATATTAATAGGGTTTATGTCCACACTAGGATCTTGGATGATTGCTTCCCCAAAGTGAAGAAATCTCCTCCTTGCCAATATCTCGCATTCGCATATGATATGGTAAGGCGTCTCATCCTCCCTATTGCAGAATCTGCACGTCGGTGAGGTCTTAATTTTCATTGTACAGAGGTGTTTATTCAATCTGCAATGCCCTGTATACATTTCTGTCAGGTATTTGAGTTTGACTCTGTCAAGATTGAGGAGTTGTATTCCCCTTTTCTTGCAGAGCCCCCCCAGAAACAGTTTGGACTGTCTCAGTTTTTCTGCGTTCCAGTTCCGAGAGGCAATGTTGTTGTAGAGCCTGTCTATTTCGCTTTTTGCTAGACTCCAGGCTATACCACAGATAGGTTCAGGAGCAATGGGTTTGCTGTCCGAACCTTGTCTGGCTAGCTCGTCAGCCTTCTCGTTCCCTGTAATGTTAGAGTGGCCTTTGACCCATTCTACCCAGATGCTGTTGTTAATAGCCAGCTTGTTGAGGTATATTTTGCAATCCTCTACAAGCTTTGATCTGGTTGTGTCATTCCTCAGAGCCCCCAAGGCAGCTTGGCTATCTGAGTAAATTTTAATGGTTCTGTTTCGTGTTCCGTCTTCTATTAGTTGCTGAGCACAGAAACAGATTGCCATTACCTCGGACTGAAATACCGAGGTATATTTCCCCAAGGGGAGGGATGTGCATTTATTGTCGCTCATTCTCCATATTCCCGCTCCTGACCCTTTTTTGGTTAGCGAGCCATCGGTATAGCAGTTGATGCCATTGCATTTTGTATGTTGCTTCCCAATGTCTGTTACCACATTGAAATTACTTTCAATGTGTTTCTTTATTTGGAGGTCTGAATTCATTTTCAGAATTTCAATCCCTTCCATTATATTTAGTAACTTTCTATGTCCCTCTCTTCTAGATGGTTCATAGAGCAGTCCTTGTTTGACAAGTTTGTATAGCGAAAGCATCGCTTTCGCTTCTACCTCCAACTGTAGTGGTCTGAGGTTTAACATAACTTCCATACTCGCAGTTGGGGTCGTCTTCATGGCTCCCGTGATGAGGAGGCACGCCAATCTTTGTACTTTATTTAGCTGGACTTTGGACTTCGCCCGTCCAGCTTTGTGCCACCACACCACGTTGGCATATAATATCATTGGTCTAATTACCATGGTATAGATCCAATGAACCACTTTTGGTTTCATTCCCCAGGTTTTGCCCACTGCCCTTTTACAGGCCCATAGGCTCCTTAGGGTTTTGGACGTCACATACTCTATGTGTTTGTCCCAGTTTAATTTGTTGTCCAGGTAGACTCCCAGGTGTTTCACCTGTTTACTAATCTTTATCTGGACCATGTTCAGTATTGGTGGTCTGATTACCACCTTTTTCCGATTCGTAAAGATGCATAGTTCTACCTTATCCGGATTGATGTTGAGACCCTTGTTGTCACACCATTCCGTCAGTATCCCTATGCATGTGTTAAGCAGATTCGATATGACAGCCTGGTGCCTGCCACCCACAAGGATAGCGATATCATCCGCATATCCCTGCGTATAGAATCCTGCTTCATTAATGTTGTGCAGTAGGGAGTCCACCACCATACACCATAGTAGTGGTGATAGAACACCCCCTTGTGGGCATCCTCCCGTAGGTAACGCCCACAGTTTGCCATCTCCTAATTCGGAGTATATATTCTCCCTTTTAACATCGAGCATATCCACTGGTGGACAATCGGATCCACTCGTTTGTCCCACCATGGACCTCTCTATTGTCAGGTAGGGGGTTCTGTCAAAGGCACCTTCTATGTCTATGAAGATGCCCGCCATAATCTCCTTCTGGTCCAATGATTTTTCGATCTTGGCTGTTAGGTGTTGTAATGCCACCTCGCAGGATTTTCCTGCTTGATATGCATACTGCGAGCAGTGTAATGGTCGCAGCAGTAGTGTATTGTCCCTAATATGTCTGTCCAGTACCTTCTCCATGGTTTTCATCAGGAAGGATGTCAGACATATGGGCCTAAACGCCTTGGGATTGATGTAATTATCCTTCCCAGGTTTAGGTATATAGATGACCTTGGACACCTTCCATTTATTTGGTATGTGTCCGAGTGCCAGGCTACCTCTTAGTAATTCTAGGAGATATGGTTTAAGTAGTGGTAGTCCTCTCTGCAGCAATGCAGGAAAGATGCCATCTACTCCAGCTGCTTTAAATGGTAAGAAGCTGTTTATTGCCCATGCAATTTTCTTGCTGGTTATTATTTCCTTAGCTCTGCCCCAACACGCTCTCCCCTGGGGCTCATCACCTGTTGTGGCTGAACCTTGGATGTATTTAACATCGCATCCGGGAAAGTGCGCCCTCGCCAGGACCGCGAGTGTCTCCATGCTATTCATGGTATACCTCTCCCCGTCCCACAGAGAGCCCAACTTATCCTTTTGCGACTGTTTTGCTAGTATTTTGTTGATCCTACTGGCCTCCGCCGTGGATTCAACCTCTTGACAGTACTTGATCCAAGCCTGTCTTTTTGTTTTTCTGACAGATTTGTGGTAGATTGTTAGTTGTGCTCTGTAATCTTCCCATCTGCCAGTTCTCTTAGCAATGTTAAATTTCTTTCTCAGAGCTTTCCTTTGATTGCTAAGATCTTTATTCCACCATTTGTGTTTTTTGTATTCTCAATTCCACAGCTAACATTGTTGAGCTCATAGCACTTGGTTATGGCTGATGTTAGTGCAGTGTTGAGCACCTCTAGTTGCCATTTGTTGGCAATCCTTCTTGGAAGGTTTGTTAGTTCCCCCTCCAGCATGTCGCTATACCCCTCCCAGTTTGTTTTCCTGGGATTCCTGTAGGGCGACATTTGGGTGGGGTTGGTCATTAGATCAAATCTAATGTATTTGTGGTCTGAGCATGTTTCCTCATTCGAGACATGCCAGTTCCCCACCTTGTGACTGATTTCTGCAGTCGCTAAGGTTATATCAATTACCTCTTGCCTATTCTTATTGACAAAGGTCGGTCTATTCCCCCTGTTAAGAATATCAAGGTTATTTCCTATAATTAGGTCTAGTAATTGCTCACCTCTTTGGTTGGAGTTCGAGCTCCCCCACATCTCGTGGTGGGCATTTGCATCTAGGGCTAAGATAATGTTGCCCTCGGCTTCACCCATGGGTTCCAGGTTTATCCTGGGTGCGTCTTCGTAGGGGAGGTAGATAGCCGCTAAGCAGATCTCCATCCTCTGCGTCCTCATATTGAGGCTTATTTTGGCTGCTGCAAAGTCTCTGGAACAGATTGTGCCACAAAGGCAGCAGTTTTAGTTTCCTTTTATAGAGGATGCATGCTCTGGGATTATCCGATGAGGAGATTACCTCGTAACCCCCCATCCTGATGCCCCCAGGCATGCCATTTATAAGGTAGGGTTCTTGTATAAAAGCTATATCAATATCCTCACCTTTCATGTGTTGCTGCAACACTCCACACGCTGCTATGCAGTGGTGAAGGTTGATCTGCAGCAGCCTTATCATTTGCTTTTCACAGCTCGGGTACTCCCTCGGACTTCCCCTCCGAAGGACGTTGTAAGGGAGCCGCCGCCCCAGAGACCTTTCTCGGGTCCCTGGGCGCCACATCCCTCACTTTCCCCTTTGGTTGTAACATTGTCGTAATTAGAAGGGTTTGATGGATGAAGGGGTTATATTACAAAACACAATTTTGATTAATTTATTTTTATTTTTTTATTTTTTAACGTTTTCCTTCAGCAGGTTAATGGTGCATAGCTCCTTCATTTTTATCATATCCCTTTTTTTAAATATGTAGATTTTGCTGTCCTACACTCCTGCACATGAAATCTTCATCTTAAAAAAAATGCGACTCATTGCTTCATCCACCAAACCCTTCAATAATGAAGTTTTCGTTGCAGTTGATTTGCCCTATTGTGTTTTCTTAATTTTATATCTTCTTGCTCTTTATTATAGTTTATTTTTATTTAATTTATTCTTTCATATTTAATTTATAATGCATGTATTGTATTATGTATATGTACTTATATGAATAAATTTTGATTAATTTATATTTAATTTTTTTTTTTACGTTTTCCTTCAGCAGGAAAATGGTACATAGCTCCTTCATTTTTATCATATCTCTTTTTTTATTTGTTTTGAAATATTCAGATTTCGCTGTCCAACACTCCTGCACATGAAATCTTCATTCAATGAACTAAATTGTTTTTTTAAATGTGACATAACCGATTCATCCACCAAACCCTTTAATTATGAAGTTTTCGTAGCAGTTTTTTCCCCTATTGTGTTTTTTAATTAGGTATCTTCTTGCTCTTTATTATAATTTATTTTTATTTAGTTCATTCTTTCATATTTAATTTATAATGCATGTATTGTATTATGTATATGTACTTATATGAAATAATAATTGTATGTATTGTATGTGTATCATAAATGTAAGGAACGTACAGGAATAAATTTATTCCCTTTCAACAGGGCTACTGCTGGAAGGAAAAGAAAAAATGCTCCAAGATAATAATTCCTATTTAAATGAGCACTAATAAAATTATACTTATATAAATTTACAAAATATAAGATTGTGAAAAATAAAACTAGTTCAGAAAGAAATTAATTAAAAATTGTTTTCTAAATCTTTTTTTTTTTTTTGTCAAAATCAAAATTACTATCAAAATTCAAATAAATGCAATTTATTTACTATGCAAATTCAAATTGTAATGCCTAGATTTACATTAATGATTTTAACCAAATTTTTAAACGACATCTCATACTGTTTTGTTAAGTTACAATTTGATATTTACAATTTTTTTGATTGTCTAAAAATGCTATAATGAAAATTTTCGGGAAAACATTAAGTTGAAAGATGACACAGTCCCTTTGATTAAGTAATAATAATCTAACAGAGTTGTGAGATCTCTCATCCCACGCACAACCTGAAGACCAATAGATCGAAGCTCGCAAGAACGATCAAGTAGTGAGTGATGTTCAGGCTTAGAAAGCAATCGTTCCAAACCTCTGATGTATTATAAATTAAAAATAGATAAAAGTGTATTATGGAATAAAGATGAAGCAATACATTCCACCAAATAGTCATGCTATGCTGTAAAAAGACTAAATAATTATCGTTTTCTAAATAATTATGTTTTGGACATAATTGTAGAATCCTAATGTTAAACATATACTTATATGTTGGGATCGTTGGAGATTTAAGGTTCTCTCCTTATTCTTAATACTCCTTAAGTTATGCTTTTGATAAGTTTGAAAATAAAATAAAATTATTCTTGTTCCCCTAACTTTGCAAATATTTATCCTTTTTTAATTCTGCTGGGAGTTTTCATATGTGTGAACATTACACTCCATTCAGTATTTCCACCCAGGCGATCTTTTACCGCTATCAGATTCATTAGAAAGGTTCACTCGCTTTACACGCAAGATTGTTACGGTATTAGCTAATCCGGAACTCTTACCAAATTATCAGTACTAATGTCAGCCCTGCTTTCTCGCATGATTTTTTTTATTTCTTTTTGAGTCGGAAATGATGATGCCATCAGCCTCTTCTTTGTGCTGTCATACTCAGTAAGCTTTATTTATCAAAGTAATGGTTCTGGTACAGATAAAAACCATATTGTGATCCACTTTTTTTCAACTTGAAATTCTATGATTTCTTTCCCAAACTAAGATATTATTTTAGTATAGTTCTCAGATTTCAAGGTCTGGATTATAATAGACTAAATTAATAGAATTCAAACCACACACACACACACACACACACACACACACACACACCACACACACACAACACATACACACATATATATATATATATATATATATATATATATATATATATATATATATATATATATATATATATTTTATCTTGATTGTTTTATTCGTCATTTTATAAAAAAAAATAAATCAGTAAATAATATAAATCATGCATTTTCTTCATATATATTGTTGAATGAATTAGGAGAAAATACGCAGCAATACATTCTTATCTTTAGTTAATTGATATCGTCAAGCAAAGCACATCTTATTCAGTTCAAAAGTCTATAAATATCTTAATGCTATTTATTATTTACCAATACTTAATAATCCCATTAAATCATTCTCTAAGCTTGTTTACTAACATTGGACTCCTTAAAAAAAAAAAGCCTCAGTTCAGTTATTTATTTCAAAGAAGAAACCAACATGAGTGTCCTACAAAATTCTCGTAATTTTAAGACATTACTGGAAAAAACAGCCTCTGAAGCAACTCGTGAAATTATTACTGCGCGGCATTGGTTTGAAAAAAATAGAAGTGGAGCTATGACGTTGGAAAGGAAAGACTCCGGGCGGCCATTAATGGTTACTGATGGGATTCTGAAGGAAGCTGTCGAGTCAAATCCGTCCATAAGTACTCGCGAACTCGCCAGGGTGTGTGGTGTGTCGAAAGATACTGTTACTCGCCATCTTCTCTCCATGGGGAAAGTAAAAAAGACCTGTAGACTGGTCCCTCATGAATTTACTCCTCAACAATTGTACAAAAGTTGAGAAAAGTTTACAGAACTTCATTGGTTTGAACTCCTGCCTCATCCACCATATAGTCCAGACCTCGCACCTTCGGATTACTACTTGTTTCGATCCATGGCCTATTTTCTTCAAGGGAAAGAATTTGATAAAAGCCTTTTTAAAAAAAAATTAAAAATTCAAAACCTATAAAAATGAATTATTTTAGGAAAAGCTTTTAATTTTTTTAATGCAAAATTTTATGTTAGTTAGCTAAAAAATATGTTTCTAATGTTTCCACTTCAAGGCCAAGAGAGCGATTATTTTCTAGAGCAGGGCGAACCATCACCAACAAGGAATGAATTAAGCTGAAAAAAATTGGCAAGTCACTTTTACTACAACCCACTGATGACGATACGTGGGAATGGAATCGCTGACCTCGTAATATAGATATCGAAGTATAAGTACCTTCTGCATAATGCTTAACTCGTAATTCACTACTTTTAAATTTTAAACGTTTGAAATAATTGTGTTTCTCTTTATTTAAAATAAATTATGGTAGAGACAATGAAAAAACCACCGCTCCCATACAAAATACCTTTATATACCCAGATAGAAACCGCTAAATCAATGTCAAAAACTTTCTTACTTTAGGAAATAAAAATAACAAAATATCATTATTTTAATATAATGATAACAAATAACAAACACTAAATATATGTTGAAAGTTGTGTTGTTAACTTTTTATAAACGTTTTCTTTTTTTTTTTTTAGATAAAAGTGTTGTATGTAATAAATACTACAATCTGTCTTATCGTCAGACAATAAGTAATATTGATGACAAAAATCCATTCGCACAATATAGGATTCGCAAAAAGGGAAGAGTAGGACGGATATCGATACACGGTATTTTGAAGTATCGATATTTTTCTTCCAATAATCCCATATTTTTATATTGATATTTTTTATTTCGATATATCGATACGTACCTTACATTACTATGTAATGCAAGTTTCATTGTAATATGTACAATTAAAATTTCACATATTAGGAAATTGTAAACAATAAAATATCAATATATAAATACATTCATTTCAGAGTAATTAGTTGGAGCAGTTGGGAGCAGTTCGATGTCGTTTCCTAAATTAGCTAAAACGATAATATAAAAAGTAATATCATTGAAACGTGATAGGAATATTTAAAATGGCATTTAAAAAAAGAAATAAAAATAATAATAAAAATCACGATACATCGATATTTTTATCACTTATATAACGTGCATTGGTATTCAGAGCTCAAAATATCGTCGATATGGCGTACCGATATGTTTCTTACAACACCCATCCATAGAGTTGAGTATCGAATCTAAAGTGTAGAGATAATCTATTATCTACGTATTAATTGAATAGGAAACTAAATTGGGTATAACATATAAAATTCAAAAGAAACTGTAATACAATTTTTGTAGGTAAGTCGGGGGATATTATTTGTTTATTAAAATACCTCTACTCCACCAATATCCAACCACCATAGTTTTTGATATATTCCTACTTAAGTTGTGATACACTTCGTATTGTTATGATAATGAATCATTAAATAATATTGTGTCTCTAATTATAATACTCGTTCGCATAATATTATGATTATCTAAATGCTAGAAAATAAGCATTGATGGTAGATTCCCACGTTAGGGAAATAATTATTATGAAAAAAAAAAAAACAGGAAACATGTATCAACTAAACTTAATCATAAACATAAAATTTATATTATATTTTGAAAGAATAATCTATTATATATTGAACGTAATATGTAATAAACGAACCTCAAAAGACTAACGCACATATTACAATACATACATACAGTAAAGTTTTAATAGACTCGATTAATAATACAGACAGGACAATTTGATTGACCTAATCAGACAAAATTTAATAATCAATAAAAACAAAGGAAACATGATCTCTATGAAGTGGGCCAAGGCACATTCAGGAAATGATGGTAACGAAAGGCCGATTACCTTGGCAAATAAACGGCTAAAAGTGATTTGTTACCTTCATATAACAAAATTCCCTTATCTTATATTAAGCGGGACATAAGCTCAAATATGGGTGAAAAATGGAACCAATTGTGTGCGTGACCTAATCAAAGTCACCAAGTTTACTCAAATTTATACCTCACATTACACACAACAATTACAGACACATTCAAAATAACAACTACAAACAGCTAATGAAAGAACACTGTAACTCTAAACAAGATCTAAAACGATTTAACATAACACGACCTGACATATGCAATGAAGACGGACAGATTCAAAATTTTAGACATTTACTTTACGAATGTAAATCATTTAAATGGCTAAGATTTGATTCAATAAAAAGTACTATTCTCAAACATAGAACATGTCCAGAAACAGAACAAAATTTATTTTTTAAATTTAAGACTGATTTTCATTTACACGAAAGATCGACTTTGACAAATTGACTAATGATGGGCACCGGAGGTAGTTTCTTGGTAGCTAGATGATTTGTTGTTTTTTTTAAAAGGTTTTTTCTTTATTTTTCTAACTTTTTTTATATATTTTTTGTTACCGTGTTATTAAACGTGATAGTTTAATTTTTTTTATTAATTTTTCCTTGCATCGTCTCCCATAGTGAGAAAGATATTAGGTTATAATTTATTATAAATACAACACTGTAAATTATATAAGTAATGGTTCAGGTTATGTGTACGTTATGTCTATCAAGTTACGTATTAAATAATAACAGTTGTTTTAAAAAACAAAAGAAAAAAAATGAGCGCCGCCAGCGACAGTAGCATGGCAGTCTAAGCCAGACCTCCCTGGAAGAAAGTTAGAAGCGCAATTTACGCACAGCGATGTTTTACTCACCGTCAGGCTGTATCTTCTCTCACTTCTGCGCGATCGTCTCTCACCACTGCCTTTTTGAGAACCCACCGAATGCTGGGGAGACTTCCATTAGACATCTACCAAGTATTTAAACCCCGTTCTTCTACGTAACTTGAACCACATTCTGTCATAGGTTAATTAAATTTGCTATTTTCTCTATTCATTAATTATCAAAATAGTTTTAAAATTAGATTTAATCAATTTTTGTTTAATTTCATTTTCTGCCAATAATCATAAGATATTTTTTTTCTAGTTTATATCACTTTTCTCACCACAACTTCTATTTTTTTTATGTATATATTAAAATTGTACTCACTATAGGAGATATTTTATTTCTAGTATTATATTTTTTTTTTTTACTCACCACCTTTCTTTGAATACTTTTTTTTGTATTTTTATCAGTTTTTAAAAATATAATTTTTTATAAGCGTTGTTCCTCTATAATGGTTTTATTTTTCTTTGCATTTTATTGATTTTAATTCAGGTTTCCCAATTTTCAATTACAGTAAATTAGTAAAATTCTTTTAATTTTCTTTATGTTTTAATTATGCATCGTTTGACTGATAGTAACTTCTTTTACCAGCGTTCAGTTGGGGTGGTGATTGTTTTTCAAAAGAGAAAAGCTCCCTCCCCAACATTTATGTTTATACATGTAGGTAGTATATTTGTAAGGTATGAAACATGTAAATATATGAATAAACAGTCCTTATATGGGAGTAACACAAACAGAAAAGACTTATATCTATATCTATATCTATATCTATATATACATATATACATATATACATATATATATATATATATATATATATATATATATATATATATATATATATATATATATATTATTTTTTTTTTTTTTTTCTTACACAAATTTCAGTATTATTACTCGAATACTTGTAATGATAATCTTGATAAATGTTACAAATGTTGCTCAACAGTTTAATCTTAAAGACTTCATTTGTACTTAAGCTTTTAGCAACCTTAAGAGGAGATGGTACTGATTGCCGTGCCCACTAGACCCAGAAAATAGAATGTTAAGGTAGTAATTAAAGAATTACAACACAGCATGACAACATCCTGAAGACAGCAGCTGAATGTAATCTAAAGATTTAATAATGTTTCCACATATGTTTTGTTTAGTAAAAAAAGTAATGTATTTTTAATTTTATTCCATAATTAACTGCTATCATATATTAAACAAACAATCACTAAATCTGATGAGTGAAATAAAAACGGCGTGAAACGCATGACAAGAAGATTCCAGCGGAACCTCCTCCTGTCTTGATATTTTATTTATACAGAGTGAGTATCTCTTAGTGTATAAAAAAAAAATGGAGTGAAACTACATCAAACATGTAGCAAAATGCCGCAGATCTCACCTTTCTATTCCAATCCATTGCAGATATATGATAAAACAAAGACTTTTTTTGAGGAAACCACGTTTTATTCTGTAAAAGCTGTAATATCTCCATTTTGCTTAAATATTTTTCCAATTTTGACCACATTTTCGGATATAGCATTAAATTTTCTATAATAGTTGAGTACCTGTAACCTTGAATTTCACAAACTTGGTATCTAAAGAACAGCTTGATCTTCACCTTATTTGGGAAAGTCACAATGTCTTATATTACTTCAACGCTCACTGTTTTTTGAAAAAAACTATCCACAAAAGTTCTAATCTCACAAAAAATTGAAAATATAATAAGCTTTCGAATGATATGATAAATGTAATGATTTTGTTTCGATTTTATGGAGAAATTTACTTTTGAAACCGAAAAAATATGGTGTTCTCATTTGGCATACAAATCAGTTACTTGTGTAAAAAAAACATTATGACAATTCCTTATTGAAAATGTGAGTTTAAACATAATAACTCTTCATCGGATTAAAAAGCAAAGAAAAAAATTATTGTTTAATAGAAAATAAAGAAAAACTGTCAATAAAGCGACACCAGATCAGAGGATCTTATGTTATTACATTTATTTATTATATTTAGGATTTTATTTTATTAAATTTTCAATGTAAGGTTAAAAAATCAATGACAATGAACATAGACCTCAATTTTGCGGTTAGCTTCTGATTGCATATTGTGTTGAAGAATACAACTTTTTGAGGTGAATTTTGTGGGCAGATGACACTGTTTTTACAGGGGAGGGCATTTCTACCTATCCATGTATATGGTTGGTTTATATTTGTATAGCTTTCGAATAATGTGGAGAAGCACAATGGTGTTGGAAAATCATATTTTGCCGAACTTATCGTGATAAAGTTGTGGTAGGACATTTTGTAACTAATCTTAGTAATATCATCATTCAATCTTTTGGGCAAACTATGATTTTCGACTACAATACAAACACTATTCGACAGCAATACAAAGGTGAATAAACTAACGAACCTCCACATGGAACGGTAGAAATGCCTTCTCCTGTAAAAAAAGGCTTATCTTTCCATATAATTCATCTCAAAAAGTGGTATTGTTTAATTCATCTGCATTCAGAAGCTAATAGAAGTCTACGTTCATTATCAATGAGTTTTAAACCTTACATTGAAAAGTTAATAAAATGAAATACTAAATTATAGTAATAAATAAATAAATGTAATAACATAAGATCCTCTGATCTGGTGTCGCTTTATTGACAGTTTTCCTTTATTTTCTATTAAACAATCATTTTTTTCTTTGCTTTTTAATCCAATGAAGAGTCTATTATGTTTGAAATTCATATTTTCATTAAGGGATAGTCATAATGTTTCATTAACACAAGTAACTGATTTGTATGCCAAATGAGAACACCATGTTTTTTCGGTTTCAAAAGTAAATTTCTCCATAAAACCGAAACAAAATCATTACGTTTAACATATCCTTCGAAAGCTTATTAAATTTTTTTCAAAAAACGGTGAGCGTTAAAGTAATATAAGACATTGTGACTTACCCAAATAAGGTGAAGATCAAGCTGTTCTTTAGATACCAAGTTTGTAAAATTCAAGGTCACAGGTACTCAACTATTATAGAAAATTTAATGCTAAATCCGAAAATGTGGTCAAAATTTGAAAAATATTTAAGCAAAATGAAGATATCATAGCTTTTATAGAAAAAAACGTGGTTTCCTCAAAAAAGTCTTTGTTTTATCATATATCTGAAATAGATTGGAATAGAAAGGTAAGATCTGCGGCATTTTGCTACATGTTTGATGTAGTTTCACTCATTTTGTTTTATACCCTAAGAGATACTCATCCTGTATAAGTTTAGGAGATTCCTCATGGCCACAGTTTTTGTGATGCTCATTTAATGCTTCGTCAAATCGTTAGTAGTAGTAGTATTTGTTCATTAACTGTTGGCATACGAGAGCAGTATATAATCATGCTTTTGTGATATTCCTGAATGTTTTTGCCGATAAGATTTGGAGTTAAAAGGAAAATTAAAACGAAAAATTTCCAAAATATATCCAACATATTTACATATTTTAAGTTTATAAACAGAAACTGTTTTTTATTCATTTTTTTTAATTTTTTTTTTTTTTTTTTTTTAACTTCTTGAGTGGTTCTATCATAGTTCTTCTGACCACATTTAAACTCCTTCCGAATTTTTTTTTTTATGGGATCACACGCATTATTTTCTTCTCAGCATTTCATTATTTAGCTTATCTTCTATATTTTATTCTCTTTGTTTATTATTATTAATATATACAAATAAATTACTGAAGTCTAATTATGTAGTATATTTAACATTTTATTAAAGTTTACGTATCTCAGGCTAGAGGCACTGTAAGTACCATCTAATACAAAAAAATATATATATATATATATATATATATATATATATATATATATATATATATAAAATTATGAAATAATTCTCATTTTAATAAATATTTTTTAAATATATACGAGAGGATACGAGCTCGGTGGCCTAGTGGATAAGGCGCCACGCTAGAGAGGTGGAGACTTGGGTTCGAATCCCAACCGGGGTCAAATCTTTTCTCTTCAAAAATAAAAAATATATTTAAAAAATTTATTAAAATGAGAATTATTTCATATTTTAATATATATAGGACAGCTGGTCAATAGATCCATTTAAAAGTAATGTTCAAATTGAACATTCATCCCCGAATTGTGCATCGCAATTGCGAGTGCCCGGGGGTATGGATCAGTGAAGAGAGAAGATTTCCCTGGTTCGGATACGAGCTCGGTGGCCTAGTGGATAAGGCGCCACGCTAGAGAGGTGGAGACTTGGGTTCGAATCCCAACCAGGGTCAAATCTTTTCTCTTCAAAAATAAAAAATATTTATTAAAATGAGAATTATTTCATAATTTAATATATATAGGACAGCTGGTCAATAGATCCATTTAAAAGTAATGTTCAAATTGAACATTCATCCCCGAATTGTACATCGCAATTGCGAGTGCCCGGGGGTATGGATCAGTGAAGAGAGAAGATTTCCCTGGTTCGGATACGAGCTCGGTGGCCTAGTGGATAAGGCGCCACGCTAGAGAGGTGGAGACTTGGGTTCGAATCCCAACCGGGGTCAAATCTTTTCTCTTCAAAAATAAAAAATATATATATATATATATATATATATATATATATATATATATATATATATATATATATATATATATATATATATATATATATATATATATAAACGCACTCAAATATAAAAAAGAAAAAAAGGATTAGATTTTTTTTTTTTTAATCTTAAAAACTAATATCAACATTCTTCGTACCAGATCTACCTATTTTTTTCTGACCTTTATCCTCATTAACTTCTAGAATCGTTTCCGTATATTACGAATGAGAGTGCTTATCGAACGATGCTTTTTCTTCTCAAAATCTTACTACTGAACTAATTTTTACATACTAATAATTTCCCTGGAATAAAAATCTATCACCTTAAGACAACCTAAGTTGTCCTATTTCATGAAGTGATATTTTCTTTCAGATAAAAAATAAAATAAATAAATAAATAAAGGAATAAATAAGTCTTTCCAACGGGAAAAATCAAAAACCAAAATTTTTGGATTATTGATATTAGTACCGATACCAAGAAATCGATTTTCGATTCTAGGTGCCGATAACTCAGTTTAAAAAGAAATTTCTATTTCAAAACATTATCCAAAAATATTGAAATGTAGCAAAACAAGGCGATAAAAAAAACGACAATAATTCAAGAAATAAATCAGTAAACTGCTAGTGCCATTTATTATCAATAGCATATAATAAATGTTATTAATTATATTTCATACAGTGTACAATTATATAATTCAATTCACAAATTCTTATTTACGAAGATAAATATTTCAAGGTTTCATTTATTGATTAAGTAATAGAAAATGTTTCTAGACTCTTTCCCTAGACATTGTAGATGCAGTGGATTTGTTTTAATTGAGTATTAGGGTTCGAAAACTAGTATTCACATGCAATACAATGGAAAAAATTATTTATTGTTGGAAACATTGTCCTTTAATAACAGTAAAAATATACAATAAAATGTGGCATTGTTTTATTGATTAGCGATATCAACTGTAATCTTATTTTTTAATTTTCTAATAATGAATAAATATCTTCAACAAACTGTGGTTCAGCTTGCTGTTGCATGGATTTGTTAATGATTCTGTGCAAAGGAGGTGGGGCCATTAGGTGAAGAATAAAGTATAATGATGACTTAATTAGATATCACAAAAATATCACTAACGTTATCAAGCGTTTCCTGGGATTCAACTTTGGATCATCGATTCTCGGCGGAACCGAGAATCGACACATCCCTAGTACATTGTATTGGTTTTTAAAAAATGATTGCTTATTGATGGCAGATATCAGTCTTTTGCATTTATAATGTTATTTTTCGAAATTTCCTGTTATTCTAGGTTTTTTGTAAATTACAATCAGCATTAGGCGAAAAATGGAACGCACTTGCCGCGAAGAATATACCAGCAGATTTACTGCAGGCAATAAGATCGACGTACAGCAATGCGAAGGGAGTCATTAGGATAAATGGCAAAGAATCCAAACCATTTTCTCTTGATAGAGGAGTCAGACAGGGAGACAGCCTCAGCCCTCTTCTACTCATTACTCTAATGGATGAGGTGCACAAGATATGCAAGCCCAGAACGCCATGGACTGCAATAGGCAAATGGAAAATGCGGACCGATTTGTCAACAGTCTCTTATATGCAGACGATATTGTCCTAATTGCAGATTCGAAAGAAAAGCTGCAACAGGCAGTGGGGGAATGGGAGGATGAGCTACTATGGAAGGGAATATCCATCAACAATTTAAAAAGTAAGATCCTAATTCTCTCACTGAATGATGAAGAAGACATTGAAATATATTGTAATGGGGAGGTCCTAGAAGTAGTATACGAGTACAACTACTTGGGAACCATAACAAATGGGATTGACCAAGAAATAGCCAATAGGATTTCAAAACCTAACCAGGTCAACTACCTGATCAATATTAGCATTATTGGTCACCGAGAAGTAGGAAAAAAATGTAAAAGTGTATATAGACAAGGCTATATACCTTCCGATCCTAACATACGGCGGCGAGAGCTGGGTAATGCTTGATAAGCATGCCAGCCGCATCACTGCTGCCGACACGAGGTTCCTAGAGCAGCAGGAAAAACTAAGCGAGATTGTATTAGGAACGAAAGGATCATAGAAAGGTTAGAGGTGCCTCCATTAAAGGAAACCATCGAAAAGAGACAACTTAATTGGTTTGGACATGTCTGTCGGATGGAAGAAGTGAGAAAACCCAGAAAGACCATGGAAGCAAGACCTACAAGTAAAAGACCGCGAAGTCGCCCAAGGATCTCCTATCAGGAATACATCCAGAGGATTGGGGGCAAAAGAAACAAAACCTTCGCCGAAATGAAGTTGCTGGGACCGAGAGGATTGGCGGCGCTGGATCGAGGCCCCTCTACGCCAGTAATGGCTCGAAGAGGAAGAGAAAGAAGAAGAGTAATTATAAGATACAAATTATACTAATTTAGATAAAAACTTCAATCATTTCATATTATAATTTATTTAGTGCTAAGAAGATAGGTTTTAGTTATCCGCAGATAGAAGGAAGAGCACAGCCCAAGGGCGGGGCTGGTTCCGGGATTGGTCGCGAGACGATTGGTGAATCTGTGAACTGTGGCATTAGGTAGGTGGGTAGGCCACGAGGTTCATCCGAAGACTTAACCTGGTAACCCTTGTCCGCTCGGTAGGTATCAATGTGTTCTATGGAGTGTTCGGGATTGTACCAGCTGGCCTTTCCTTGAACAGTCCAGATACCGTTGTTGTTAAAGAACCCTTCTTCTTCCCGTTGCTGATCGTATAGCACTAACCTAGAAGTGACAGATCCAAATTTTTAATTGATTTTGTTTCAAATCAAACCCCCCTGGGGCACACCCAACTTTACTTAAGTAGGCACCCTTAATTGAGAAAAAACCCAGTCAGTTAAGCGAGTATAGAGGCCAAATCTCCTCCTTTCACAACCGTTGGCGTAGAAACAGTACAACTTTATCCAAGCACTGAATCAAAGATTCTTCATGGGATGTAAATGGTAAACGTTCAACAAAAAAATAATTGTTCGAAATATTATTTTTTATTCATTTTTAAAATTTTAAATTAATTAGAACTGTTCGAGTTAAATGCCAACGAATCCATATTTTCAAGAGACGCAACTTTTTTTCTACCTTAGTGTTTTTGAGATTATAAAAAGTTTATTATCAAAGTTTAGGTATCAGTTTCCGTCCAAATCAGCAACAGGATGGGCCTTAAAAGCATTTTGGATTAGTTCATTAGAACCATTACAAAGATAATTAAAAATTGGGATTAGACCGATAGGAGGAATTTTATGGCTTCGGTACATTGAAACATATTTAAAACAATTTAACTTGATTTACTTAACATTTATTTTCTTTGTTTTATTTATTTAGTTTTATTTTATTTTCACATACACCTTTTGCAATAATCTTAAATTACTGTGAATCTCCAATTATCCGGATATCCGACAATCCGGATTTATTTGAAGAAAAAAATTGCAGGCCGTGGTTCGGAGTTCACTCACTCGGCCATCGAATTCCCTCCTAGTAGTGACAGATCCTGGTTTGTAATTTATTAATTTTTAAATACATTTAGAGACTTAAATAAAGTAAATCTTGATCCTGTAAAATCAAATTAAAAATCAATTCTGTTGAATCAAACCTCCTATACTTACAAATATTTTTTCTTGTCTTATTTTCTAGTGAATCAAGGAGCATGCGGCGGAAACGATGAAAGTTAAAAGGTTAAATACGTTATTAAAAATTTAACTTAAGGTTAAATACTAAATTTGAAGGTTAAATTCTTTATGGACAATGTTTTTAAATGTTATCATATATAATTGTTTTAAATTGAGTTCTGTGGATATGGATTCCTCTAGGTGCGAACATAATAAACGAAAACGAGATGATACACCAACTAATCAGTAAGTACTTTTATACATTATCATGAATTTTACTTTGCGGACTTATTTTGTATTCATTTTTAAAATTTTAAATTAATTAGTACTGTTCGAGCTAAATGCCAACGAATCCATATTTTCAAGAGACGCAACTTTTTTTCTACCTTAGTGTTTTAGGCAAAGAGTGTATGCAATATTTTGTAGTTTGTACTTCTGAAAAACGCTGCAAACACAAATTTATAGTGTATTATACTGTATACAAATTTTATCAAATTGTGTTCTCTTAGGCACAAAACCTTATTTATCAAATTTCTTTTTAATGAATATAGTACTTTGTAAGCTATATGGAGTGCTTGTATCACACTGAATGTTTTTTAAGGAAAAGTATAATATAGAAATAGTGGAATGCCACTGAAAGTTTTAGTTCTTTCGCTAGGTTGATAACGATTGATAACTTCTTGCTGGAAGTGTTTAATAATACTTTTAAATATCTTATTATTTTTTATCTTATAGTTGAGAATGATATCTTCAAGTGAAATAACTGAAAAAATTAACTTCAAAGATATTTATAATAATTTTTATTATTATAGTGATTTTATAATAATTCTGTTTGTATTTAATCCATGCACTCACTGTAAGATTCGCCTTGCCGTTTAAGCAGATTTATTAAGGAATCAATGCGCAACATTTACAAGAATTAGCTGCTACGATTTGCAACTTTTAAAGTTAGGTATTTTTATTTCTGAAAACGAGGCTGTTCCAAAACGAAACTTTTTGAATTTTGGCAGAGAACATCCGATAAAAATGACAGAGTAAGAGGATTCATACTCAATTAGTTAAGGCAAGACGAAGAGACTGAAGTAGAACTGTCGAAAAGTCGTTAAAGGCTATTCATAATTTAACCTAATAAGACGGTCTGGTGTAGTGATAAATTCAATGTCATTTTATCTGCTATTTATTAGACCTTTTCAATAAAACTACGAAAGTTTATGAAATTTGGGTGGCATCAATGCCTTCAAAATTTTACACTCATATTTAAAAGTGAAAATATAGATTTTTTAATTTATATTTATATCCCTTAAAAAAATTCAAATTATCTAACCCATGGTGTATTTACTTGTTTTAACATGTTTAGAAGACATGAGATTTCAAAACTTAAGATTTTGTGGAGAACATGACTTTGGCACTCCTAGACTGGCTGTTTTTTCCACCGTGCGAATTTAATTCGCTGCACTTTTTTGAAAATATAACCGTTTCATATTATTTTTAGAAACAATACGATTTCTTTTACAGGTAGGGTCATAGCCTGGTTAAGATTTAATAGGTTTATGCTATATCAAATGTAATATTTTAGACTTTTTTTTTTAGAAAGCATAAATAATTAGATAATTATACTTATACTATGTTGATAAAAACTACAGTTATTCCAAGGTATAGTTTATTAAGTTTTAAATTAATGTGTATATAGCTATCCGCAGAGAGAAGGAACAGCGCAACCCAATGGGGGGGCTGGTTCTGGAACTGGTTTTGGGTTTTTTGGTAGACGGGTGGTGCACGCGATTCATCCGAGGATTTGACTTGGTAGCCTTTGTCGTCTGCTAGGTAGGTATCAGTGTGTCTTATCGTCTGAGGGGGGTTGTCCCAGCTGACCTTCCCTTGGACAGTCCAGATACCGTTGCTATTAAAAAAACCCTTTTCTTCTCGTTCCTGATCGTATAGCACTATCCTGGTGACAGATCAAAATTTATTATGTTTTAAATACCTTAGAAGAATAAAGTTGAAGGCTATAGAATTGTGATCTAAGATAGATTTTAATACATTTTTAGAAAGAATGGAGAAGAAGATGATCAGGGATTCAGTCAAAGAGGAACACCATGTCGAAGTAGAAATACTTTAATACGTGCCAACGTTTCGACCTGCCTTGCAGGTCTTCTTCAGGACCACCAAACCACACTGGTGAGGAGAGGAACGATGACTGTCATGCAAAGCATGTCAAAACGTTGGCAAGTATTACAGTATCTCTACTTGGACGTGGTGTTCCTCTTTGACAGCATCCCTGATCATCTCCATTCATCATAACAGTCAACTATACTTTAATCATTTTTAGAAAGATATTTTTTTAAGCGCATGCTGATGGGAAAAAAGGATATAAGGTAAGGTTCGTGGCAATTAAGAAAAATACTATTTTATTTTCACTTTATTTCAAACCAAATCGTAATTCCAATCGTGATATCCTTATACAAGCCTTAGTCAAAAATTTATGCAACAACTAATATCTTATATCAGCACACTAGAAAACAGGTAACAGTAGTATATGTGGTTATAGGTATCAGCTGGAGTGAGGTTTCTCATGGTTTTGGCACTGCATTATATGAAAATGAAAATTAGGTAAACTTCTAAACAAAAATAATTATAAATTAAAAATACATCTAAATAAAAACAATGGAACAAATAAAATGTAAATATATTAACTGCGGCAGTGGCAAATCCATTTCACATAGCCTCTTTGGTTATCACGCCAGGTGATAGCCGATAACCTTCCCCAAACAGTGTTGCCCGCTACACACATATATATATATATATATATATATATATATATATATATATATATATAAAACAAGAAACATTGTGAAGTTTATCGTAATCTACATTACATATTTGGTCAATTAAATATTTTAATGTACACGTTTTCTGTCATTCAATTGAAACTAAGCCATTTTATTAAGTACTTTATCTTGCCTAAAATAGTAATATAGGACAACATTACGGGAAATTACCTCCCTCAAAAGCCGATAGGATACATTTAGGTTGATGAATACAGCATTTAATTAATTTTTATTTGTTGGAACATAATTTTTCAAATATATATCCTTAAAAGGTTTGAAAAATTATGTTCCAATCTTGCATAAATGCTGTTAAAAATTTACATCAATTTTAATTAAACAAGGATAAGTAACTAAAACTAAAATTTTGCACTGTCAAAATATTTTTATTATTTTACTTATTAAAAGTTTATTATATTATATTATATATTTATTTTTTTTAGCCTAACATTTTGACAGAACCAAAACACATGGAAAAGTACACATCAGAAATTTACACAAATGTTAACGGAACATGTACAGATTAATCACTATTTGAAACGATTTCATTTAAAAATTACAGACAGACTCCACAAATATTTTAACATCCATAATCTTTACGATATAATATATAATCTATACGACTGCATTCTTTATGAACACAGAAGATCTAAACTAATAAAACCAGTACTGATAAATGGTTACACTTGGCCATCTACCGGAGCAAAACTATATAAAAAAATACATGAAACAGTTGGCAGAATTCGCAATTTTAATCGGAAAATAGACCATATAAATCAAGAAAGAAGACCACTCCGCATCAAAACCATGATCAACAAACAAAACCATGGAAAATCAGCTTGTCTGCTTGTTTTATTTCTTTTTCGGTTTAAATATGCCATTACAAGTTTTTGGTTTATGAATTATTGTTATCTTTTTTTCTTTTTCTATTCTCTATGTGTTTATTTTAATTCTAATCGTGAACTTTTATAATATTGTAATTTATCTCAATTAAAAATGACATTACACTTGTTAATTACAGGTAGTATGCTAATGTGCATGGAAAGGTCCTTCATATGCTAGTTCGAGGGATTTCTTAATCCATTCAGAGTGCGTTTGAGCACTTGTTTAAGTGCTTGTTGATAAAAACGCTCCGAGAAGACTTGTGATTTACAAGTACAAGCTTCAGCTGACGCTCTTCAATTTCCTCTTGAATTTCCCCGACCCTTCGGTCTTGTGACCGACAGACAGATCTTGTGAATCTGAGAATGTCCGTGATCCATTTGCAAACAATGCTACAGGCAATGTGATAGCTTTTCCATAAAACATTTGAGGTAGGGAAAAATTAAAATCAGTGTGAATCGCTACTCGCAAGCCTAATAGCACAGTTTGTAAAGTTTCCGTCTTGCTGCCGGAAGATGTTTTCAATGCACGGTGGAGTTGCACAATCTGGCAGTTGGATTAATGGTGAAAAGACATTGAGTGGTAGAGTTTTACGCCACATAACGCACTAAAGGGTTAAAAGTGTTTAGCGCAATAAACTGACAACCCTGATCACCTGGAAACACCAGATCGAATAACCCATTGACTATATATAGCCTTAGTAACTGTTTCAGCCGTGGTGTTTTTTAATGATATAACTTCTATCCAACTGGTAAACCTATCAAAAAAGTTTATGTGAATCTCAGTCTAACATTCATCAGAAACATTATATTGTCCCACAGGATTTTTCACATGACGGTGGATCTTATACAACGCGGCATGGTAAACATGCTTTCATCCCTGGATGTTCTTTTTAACATTGAGCCAACATACTTACTTGTACCTGCGTTTAATTTAACACCAAGGTGAGCTCTGTCATGAATAAGAAGAAAGAATTGTCACCGAAAATAAATGAATAGAAATATATGGATGGATGGTGTCCTTATTGACATCAAACCGAAGACGAATTCCACTTGGAAGCTGGTAGCTTTTGAATTTTAATACAGAATTAGATTTCATAAGATCCTGTCGGTCTTCTGTTCTTCAGATATTTCGTCAAAGTCTAGAGCCTCAATCCACGACAAAGTGCCCGTAACAATATTTTTCTTTCCACTAATATGACAGATTTCTATGGTAAATTCTGGTAAGTACTGCAATTTTCTTTTTTTGTGAAGAAAAGCTTTATCATTCTCTGCTTGAAAGAAAAAAGAGGCCATGATATGTAAAATCACAAAATGACGCCCTTCCAACAGATGTTTAAAATGCTTGAAAAATAAATACATGCTTGGCCAATCCCTGGCATATGGTATGCGCTGTAAAACGTTTGCACATCGCATAGTTTTTAGAGTAAAAAGCTAGAGGTCTTCAACCATTAGGTTCAAGTTGTTGGACAACACTACCCTTGGCAAAATCGCAGGCATTAATGACAAGGGCTAAGAGATAGTAAGGGGTAGAGATAGGAGGATAATAAACAT
The DNA here is from genome assembly GCA_003667255.2 of Euschistus heros. Lineage (NCBI taxonomy): Eukaryota > Metazoa > Arthropoda > Insecta > Hemiptera > Pentatomidae > Euschistus > Euschistus heros. The sequence goes on along the minus strand of RCWM02000878.1, from coordinate 280,474 downwards.
AGTTGCATTAGCAAGATCAGCTTTTCATTGTTCCAACTTCGCAACAACTTCCCAAGTCCATGTAATTTTTCTATTTTCCTTTTTCCTTGCGCTTTTGAGATAGACATGCAAAACGGCTAGGGTTTCTTCAGCCTTACGTAAATAATCTGTATACAAATTTTGCATACCCAAAAATTGGCTGAACAGTTTGGGGAAGTTTGAATTCTACGATGACCCTGCCGTTATCTGGGAAATGTATCGATCCACCCGGAGTGGTTTTTTATCTTAAACATTCCAATTCTTTTACTCCAAACACGGATTTGGTTATATTTATATGCCAGAATAAAAAAAAAAAATGATACAAATTCCTCTAATTTTGTTCTAATAGTTGTTTGTAAAGGAGTTATTTGGTTATAAGTGGGTGTTAAGAACTTGTTTCGTCCTGAATATTGAATTATAATTTAGAGGTAGAATTTATTTTCAATAGTATGACATCGTGCCAAACTTTGTCAAAAGCGTTTCCCATATCAAAAATATCCCGGGCAACATATTCTTATTGGGATGTAGTCGAGAACAGTTAAACATTGCTGAGTTACGGAATGGCTAACACTGAAGTCAAATTGAAAATTTGGCAGATATTGTTTTGAGCATTCTATAGTTCAGGAAAAGTGATCGGCTAATAGGATTTTGGATTGTTGTAATTTTTATTTAATTATGAAAACATGGATATTACCAGGTATGCAAGTTTAAAATGTCGTTTATTTCTTAAAATATATACACAGTAATTTAAAAAAAAAGTATAATATATTTTATTCAAAGTACTGACCCTCGCTTTCTACACATTTTGTCCATCTCTCGGGCAATATATGGATACCATTCCAAAAGAATGCTTCATCTTTATTTGAAATCCATTCATCGAGCCATTTTCGTACGTTTTCGAAATTGTTGAAGTGTTGCTCCGCCAATGAGTGTCCCATCGATGAGAAGAGGTGATAATCAGAAGGCGCCAGGTCAGGTGAATACGGCGGGTGGGGTAGGAGTTCCCAACCAAGCGAAGAAATCGTTTCCTTAGTCAATCTGGCTGAATGTGCAGGAGCGTTATCATGCTGAAGAATGACTTTGGCGTGCCTGTGAGCCCATTCTGGGCGTTTTTTCGATCAATGCGTGACTCAAATTGATCATTTGTTGTCGGTAGCGCTCGGTATTGACTGTTTCGCCGGGTTTGAGAAGCTCGTAGTAGACTACTCCCTTCTGATCCCACCACACACACAGCATTGTCTTCTTCTCAAAACGATCCGGTCTTGCACTCGATGTGGATGGTTGTCCTGGCGTTACCCATGATTTTTTTTTTCGTTTGGGATTCTGAAAATAAATCCATTTTTCATCGCCAGTTACAACTCGATGCAAAAAACCCTTTCTTTCGTGGCGTAAAAGCAGCATTTCGCACACAGTTTTTTTTTTTTCCATCTGTCGTTCGTCCAATTCATGTGGAACCCATTTTCCAACCTTTTGAATCTTTCCCATAGCTCTCAGGCGATCGGAAATGGCTTGCCTAGTGACATTCAACTGTTCTGCCATCATTTGTTGGGTTTGGGTATTGTCTTCGTCTAATAAAGATTGCAATTCGAAGTCCTCAAACTTTTTTGGTCGATTTTCTCGTTTTTGATCAGTAACATCAAAATCATCACGTTTGAAACTTTGAAACCAACGTTCACATGTCCTGACGGTTGGAGCAACATCGCCATAAGTCTCAACAAGAATTCGATGACAATCAGATGCCTTTTTCTTTTGATTAAATAAGAAAATCATGACATGCCGCAAATGCTCTTTATTTGGCTTAAAATTAGAGATTTTTAACACCAAAGAAAGGTATGATACGTTCACGTAAACGACTTAAAAACAACTGACTTTTGTAAACAAATGACTAACAAACAAAATAGCGTTTAGAGATAAGCAAATCCTTCAATAGGCTAAGAGCGCATTCTATTAGAATTAAAACGACATTTTAAACTTGCATACCTGGTAAATCATTCCCTGGATTTATACAACTTGAAATTCTATGAATTATTTGTTCAATCTCCAGATGAATCGGTTTTGAGGGAAGAGCGATGGGCGAAGGTGTATTGAGATTGTTTGTAAGGGGCAATGTGTTTAATGAATCGTGATTGTTTGAATGCAAAGTAAACAACATTTCTAATTAACTGCTAACTAACAATGGATATTTCATTCAAATTTTTAAAGTTATTTCATTCTACATCTATTTAAATTAAAAAACTAATTGATTGAATTATTATGATACAAAAGTATATATAATAAATATAACTTACTTAAGGCGATAACTGCCGTCTGGATAAGTAGTTTTTTGTTGATAATATTGGTTTCCTCCGTAGTAATAAATGGTATTTTCTACCTCTTCCTGGCCGTAGCACCCTACGATGGCAGCAGTTGCAATCAATACCTAAAATAAGAAAACTTTGTGTATTTTTATTTTTTTTTTACTTTAAGGGAACAACGTAATTGCTATTCCTATAATTACATTGCATTTGTCTTTAAAATTATACACACATGAATTATATTTACACACCATTTCAATGTTTTCTTTCATAGATTATCAACATGTTTTATAAAAAAAAAAAAAAAAAAAAAAAAAATGGATATTTTACCCTAACTAGTATAGAAAAAATCTCTTTGTTGTAAGGTACAATATATTGAAATATTTCATTCACTTAAACTGCTGAGTCATACTAGAGTCTATATCTCAGTTTTCGGAGGCGACTAGGTAGGTGGAGTGGGGGGCCATCGGGTTCATTCGGAAGTTGTCGGCGGTCATCGGCACTTGAGTCTTAGTCGTCACTGAAGTGGTTGAACTAACTACAGTCAACTATTACAACTTTTTTCTCAGTGGAATACACAAGTTTCTTTATTCTCTTGAAACATGCACGTAAGAACCACAATTAGTGTAACTTTCAGGCTTTATTCTCCAGTCCAATTGCTATTGAAAGACAAAATGAACGATTTAAAAATAAAGACTGATTCTTTGAAAGTTCATAAAAAAAAATAAAATTAAGGGCTTTATTATACAATTGATATTGTTTGTGGTTATACTGCAAACCTATATCAACAAATAAAAAAATTAATCACATTGCATTTGACTCTTTTTCTCTTGAAAAAAATTTACGAATAGTAGAATTTCGATGGATGTTATATTCAACTTGTCCTGTGATTTTCACATAGAATACGGAATGATAGGTAAATAAACTACTAGTTATGAATGTTATAAACCCTTATAATCGCAAAATAAGGCGTTAGCAGCAAAACGAAAATTGCCACTGTAAATAAACTGTTTGAGTTAAAAATTAAAAAAAAATTGGTTTGTATGTCTTGAGACATAGAGGAAACAACCTGAGATGTTTCATAATTTTTAAAAATGATCAAGCAGTCAATTTATTATTTTTTTTTGGATCACTTTAAACGTAATGACACAAGTGACCGTCGGTGATCAATTCTTGATTGTGTTGCGCCAAATTTCAGGCTTAACCACAAATCTTATGATATCTGATGTCTCAAGCATTTCAGAAATCCAAGAATTCACACACACACAATCATTTTTATGCCTTTGACCATTTGTATTTAAATTAAAAGTCCTTTCTATATTAAAAATGTCTTTTTTAGTTAAAAGATGCTTCCTTTGAAAATTTTCAGTTGAAATAAATTCTCGGACATTATTGAGAATACATTCAAATGGAATTTTTAATCCGATTTTTTTGGCAACCTCTTCACGAAAATTTTACGATAATCGAATCCTGCCCATTTATTAAGTATGGCCCACGTGTTTTTTTTTTTGGTATCTTACTTTGACTGTTGTCTCTTCAGAGATTACCTCCATTTAGGGCCGGACAGAAACCATTTATTTTATTGGTCCCAAGCATTTTTAAATGTCTTAGTCTTGGACTTTTGGAAACGAATTTCCCATCTCTATGGCATTTAAATTGTCTTTTCCTTGAACCATCTTCACGTTTATTATCTTGGAATAAAAGGAAAGATTCATTTTGAATTTCTTCAATTTCTTTTTTCCACCTCTGAAAATCGTTTTCACTATCAAATGAAAATATGTCACAACAAAGGTTAATTTCATGACTAATCTGAAAATGCTTAATTAAAGAATCTTTTGGCCCGCTTAAATAACAAATCCGACAATTCTTTAGAATCTTTTTGGATTTGTTAAAATGTACGTTCCTTTCATGTTTGAACAGATTATCCTTCCGATGGAAAATCTTCGAGCATGTAGGGCATTTAAATTGAAGTTCAACACTGTGAATTGGTAAATGTCTTTTAAATTAAATGGACATGAGAATGTTTTAAAACATTCCGTACAAGAATAATTTTGTCCTGTATGTTTTGTTTTGTAATGGCGATTTAAATTGCTCTTGTTGTGAAATGATTTATCACAAATCTTACAAGACCATTTATCCATGACGGAGCAAAAAAATAACCTAACTCTAGGAGTGTTGACAACGGAGAAGCAAGAACAATGAGGCATGCCGAAGCCGATGACCGCCGACAACTTCCGAATGAACCCGATTGCCTCCCACTCCACCTACCTAGTCGCCTCCGAAAACTGGGATATAGACTCTAGTCTGAGACATTTATGTTGAAACTTGAAAGCTGTACTGAGGTCAACTCAAAATCGTGAGAACAACGCTTGGCTCTCCTAAGATTTTAACTAACAACTTCCTTGTAAATCATCAGAAATATAGAAGAATTGCTTTAAAATGTGACGATGTTAAGAAATTCCAACTAAGCCGTCTGGTTGAAATTTGTAAAAAAATAAGGTATAACATTTTATATGTGTTTAACTATTAACATTTTTTCAATACTCCAATATATATTTTTATCAACAACTGGCTTAGGTGCCATGAATAGAAACTTGGATTGATAAATTGTTTGTCACCTTTTTTGGAATTCTTTTTCAGCTGCATAGATTACATATATTTTTTTTTAATTTTAAATTTGTTTCCAGTAGGAGTGAAAAAACCCAACAAGTCATAGGAAAAATCGAAAAGTTTTAATCTTCTTACATTCAGACTTTTACACCTAGTTTTACATTCAGTGTCCTCTATGCCCGGAAACCTTTCAGAAGTCCTTTTCAAATTGCCTCCTTGCCTCCTTAGCTGATCACCAATATACCTAATTTCTTGCCTAACGTTTAAAAAAAAGTACAATAAAAAAAAATATATATATATACGAGTATATATATATATATATATATATATATATATATATATATATATATATATATATATATATATATATGTAATTTTTCTTGATATAATTCAATATTATTAAATATATTATTTTATTTTTGAAGAGAAATAAATATGGATCACTGAAGAGGGAAGATTTGCCTGGTTCGGATACGACCCCGGTGGCCTAGTTGGATAAGGCGCCACGCTAGAGAGGTGGAAACTTGGGTTCGAGTCCCGACCGGGTCAAATCTTTTCTCTTCAAAAATAAAATAATATATATATATAAATATATTAACTAAGGGTCGACAAAATATAATTTTGATATTTTATATATATATATATATATATATATATATATATATATATATATATATATATATATATATATTTATATATACTCTACTAGCTAATTGCTCCTGTTTTGACATTTTTGTATATTTTTTGGACTGATGATGAACGTTTAACATTGGAAACTAGTTTTCCAACAATAAGATTTCCAATAGGTGCTGCTAATAATTCATTAATCCTAGTTGTATTGATCATTCTGTACAATCTTGCGTACTTTAGGTAAAAATTAAATATTTTTCCAAGCTTTTGCCACAATACTTAAACTGAATTTAACAGAAATTCAATTAAATGTAACAGAAGAAATAAAATTCCATTATGAAAAGTTTGTGAGGAAAAAAATTAATCTCATATATAATTTCTAATTGTAAATCTGTAAGATATAGTTGCAATAATGCACCGAATTTTTTAACAATATGATAATATATTTCTTAACTACCTGAGCCAAAAAAAACAACAACACATTACTATTGCTAATGAATAATCAATTTATATATACAGATATTTAACAGTATTACTGCATACATTATAGGTAACATTATGGAAATTTAGTTTGACATAAGATCTGCCAAACTGATGCCCAATACTTACCAATAACTTCATCTTGCTTGGAGACGACAAAGTGAAGATCAAGCCACTGAGAGCGGTAAGATATAGCCGAAGCCCCTCCAAACATTTTGTCTTGCGCAAGTATTTCAAACGCAGATCATTGTATAAGGGCCATGTAGTCTGTTTTTGAATTACAGGAACTCTGTTTATGTTACAGAAGTTTTCAGCAACCTCCAGATCGTTTCACGTTTCCTAGCTAAAGATGGTTTTATCCTCGTGTAAGGTCGCTAAAATAGTTAATGGTATCAAGTGGTTGCAGATATAAGCAGGAGGAAAAGTTTTCAGCATTCATTGCTTATACCAGTGCTGTAAATTATTTAAATTGTCTTGCAATATTAGTGAGGCTTGTATAACTCCTGATAATAGCGGTGTCATCATCATAGGTTGCAGGTAAAATATCAATATTTGTTGGTAAGTTGTAGGTATATATATATATATATATATATATATATATAGTATATATATATATATTGTATAGTAAAAGAGTGATAATTTCCGATGTGAAAAACCCGCCTCGGCCTCCAGAAAATGGACTGTATGGGAAAATATGAAAACGAGGTTTAGCACCTTTGGGGAGGTATTATTGAGAAGGTAACATAAAAAAATAGTACATAAAAAACTTCTTACCTTATCACTGCCGCCGACGGTCTGTCCGGGGGCCCCCGGAATCCTTACGGTCTGGCAAATGCTTCTCCTAAGCTGCAATATTTGTCTAGGCTCTCCTCCTCTTATGTCACCACTCATTAGGGGAAGAACTAAATCTTTAATGAACGTCACAGGAAATAAGATCACTTTTAAAAGAGGAATAGGGTCCTGGAAGGCAATTTCACCTTGGTCATAAAAGCGATGGAAGACCATGAGGTCTTGGGCAATTTTAATAGGTGCGTACTGGAGCACAGATGCTAGAAGAAAGAGAAATATTCTAGTAGGGATTAACGCAGATAAGGGCTAGTTGCCCAGAGATCCACAGAGTGCGTCAATGAACAGTATATTAAAGTTTTTCTCCTTTCCCCCCCTCACAAAAGCGCCGATTGGTGCGAACACATATATACATATATATATATATATATATATATATATATATATAAATATATATATATATATATATATATATGGATAAATTTCTTGACTGTTACTATTAAATGTTTAGTAAGGTTCTTGAGGTTCAGTCAGTAAATAAAAACAACTATTTTGGCGACGTTTCAAGACTGTATTGTTCTCATAATCATGCTCTACATCTTAGTAGGAATGTCCTAGTATTCTTCACGCTTGCAAATTTTCTGTTGGACTTCTGGACTATAGATATTTTTCAGTATTGATATAGTCTCGATATATAGCCTCGAAACGTCGCCAAAATAGTTGTTTTTATTTATTGACTGAACCTCGAGAACCTTACTAAACATTTAATAGTAACAGTCAAGAAATGTATCCATATTTGCATATCGAGTCAATACTGGAAAATATATATAGTGGAAGAATGGGATTTTATTAAGATATCAAGACAACACACGGTCCTGAAGCAATTACAGCGATGAAGGAACTCCAGAAATCCAATAGAAAATTAGCAAGCGGGAAGAATACTAGGACATTCCTACTAAGATGCAGGACATGATTATGAGAACAAGATAGTCTCGAAACATGGCCAAAATAGTTGTTTTTATATATTGACTGAACCTCAAGAACCTTACTGAACACACACACACACATATATATATATATATATATATATATATATATATATATATATATATATATATATATATATATATACGGGGTGTCTCAGACACAGTGTAAAAAAAAAAGTCCTTGTATTCTCCACAGTTGCTAGTTTTCTGTAGAATTTTTGAAGTTCCTTCATCACTGTAATTGCTTCAGAACCATGGGTTGTCTTGATTTCTTCATAAAATCGCATTCTTCCGCTATAAATATTTTCCAGTATTGACTCGATATGCAAATATGGATAAATCTCTTGACTGTTACTATTAAATGTTTAGTAAAGTTTTTGAGGGGTAACCTGTGGTGTAGTGGTTAGCATAGCAACCTACTAAACCCAAGATCACGGGTTTACAGCCCGGCAGATGACTCTAATGGCTAAGCCGTCCTTCGAATGGGATGTAAAATGGGGGTTCCGAGCCTGTGCGATGTCAGGTACTCGTTAAAGATCCCTATCCTAATTATACCTGGATAGGCAAAATTTAGGACTCCCACCGTAGCATCGTCCGATTAGCCATAGCAGCATAAAGTGACGTTAAACGAAAGAAACAAACAAGGTTACTGAGGTTCAGTCAACAAATAAAAACAACTATTTTGGCGACATTTCGAGACTATATTGTTCTCATAATCATGCCCTGCATCTTAGTAGGAATGTCCTAGTATTCTTCACACTTGCTAGTTTTCTGTTGGATTTTTGAAGTTCCTTCATCACTGTAATTGCTTCAGGATCGAGGGTTGTCTTGATATCTTTATAAAACCCCATTCTTCCAGTATTCTATAGATATTTTCCAATATTGACTCGATATGTAAATATCGATAAATTTCTTGACTGTTATTATTAAATGTTCAGTAAGGTTCTTGAGGTTCAGTCAATAAATAAAAACCAACTTTTTTTAAAAATGTTATATGTATCCTTATTTTCATGAAGAAATATAAGACATGAAAAAGTATTTTTGAATAGGAACAACATTATGATTTAATTTTTACTTTCTTACCTGCGCTGAAGAGTTAGATCATCTTAGGGCAAATACACAAAACAAAGATTCCATTTCCACGAAATTGAAATATAAATATAATACAAATAAAGCAAATCGAATTTTCATTTATACAATGAGGGGATGCAACAAGCATTATTTAACAATCTATACTGTGAAAAAATTATCCTATTGGACTATTGTGTTATTTAACACTGATGTTACATTTACAAACATTAATCCATTTTAAACAATGCATTAATTAATATATTACATTATTTTTTTAAAAAGTACAAAACGTACGACAACGGCTTACTACTAAGGCTTTATGCGAATCGAACCAATTACATCCAGCTTCTATTAGCTTCATAAAATACTTGCCTTAAAGTAGGAAACACTCCCTCAAGGTATTTACTCTACTTTTTTGTCACACAATAATTACATCACTTTCTTTTATTTTCAGGATATTTTTAAGTGAATAAAACGTTTCCTCACAAGATTTACTTCATTATTTCTGTTATTCATTATTCAAAAATACTGATAATATGAATGCCACGGAAATCATTCTGGGTTACATTTTTTTACTTAAAAAAACTAATAGTTTCAAACAAATTTCTTGAGGTTAAGCTTAAGATACCGTTTGTTTATTGTTTTATAGTCACCCTATTGTTTTGAATTGCTAAAAGTATTTCAATTTTTTTCAATCATATTTTACCATGAATTTTTTTAAAATTATGTTTTAAACAACTTTTAACCTTTAATCCTATTTTAAAAAGATTTTTTTTTTTGAATCTTATCCTTAACTAACGTATAAAGGATTACGGAACATGACCTTCGAATTTTCAGACAATTGGTTAACCATTTATAACAATACTTAATATAATATAGATGACTAATATACTTAAAAAAGAAAAATATTGTTTTCAGATTTTAACTTATCCTATTTCGAAAGTCAATCATTATAAAATATTGATGCCTCAGATATAAAATATTGATATTAAAATATTACAAAAAAAAAAAAAAAAAAAACTAAAAAACACGAGACTAATTATGTAGGAGTCGGGTTCTGATTGGTCAGTATCATTGAATCCCGAAACAAATCCTCAATTCATGTGAAGTACTACAAGGAAATTGTCAGTTATTCCTCTGCACCAGAAGATCCTAGCGAAATACATAGTCCTCGCGAATATGAGCTTACCGCTCCTCAAACTTCCAATTTCAACCAAAACGAAAAAAGCAGTTTAATTGAAAACAGGATCGATTACAAATTAAATAATTATGTATATTATAAAAATAAAAATATCGTTACTAATTCTTCTTTCAGGTATTGTTGACAATATTAACAGTCTTCGTTGTATGGTGCTTCGTCCAGGAAGAGACAGAGATTACAAGATATAACCACGGAGGAAACTAATATTATCAGGAAAAGACTACTTATCCACATAGTAGATATCTTCTAAGGTTGTACTTATACAAAAATACGAAGTTATCAATCAATTAATTTAATTAAAATCTACAGATTTTCCTTATTGGACTTACTGAGTGTAATATGAATTGTATTCTCTGAAAAAAACCGTCAATTCATATTTAAAAATACAGATTAATAACCTATAACTATGTCTCAACTTTAATTAGGATAATTAAAAGAAAATATTTTTAAAAAAGCATTAAAGGTTAAAATTAGTTTAAAGCACGAATAAACAAAATTACCTACTTGGTAAAATATGATTTAAAAAAATTAAAAAAACATTTAGCAATTCAAAACATTAAGGTCACTATAAAATAATGAGAATGCTGGCCCTTAAGCTGAACTTCAACATAATTTGTTTGATGATCATTTTTTTTCTCACCGCAGCATGAATGCCACTAATACTTTTAAGGCAGATTGTGTGGATCATTCGCAGTGAAACCAGATTTGAAAGTTTGAAGTGAACTAGAATCTTGGGGGAAATTGGAAACTTAGGTTTGCACTAATCTTTCTACGGGTTTCGAAAGCTTGGAAAGGATGGAGATCCGTCATTAGTCTTTCCGCATGGGGGGTTCCGCATGGAGCAGCCAGACGCTGCGGCTGGAAGTTTATCAGTTCGTATTCTGACTTAAGCGGAGTATATTGAGATGAAAACTGGTGTTGTGACTGTTAATGGAAGAAGAGGAGTTCCATGTTATGAACAGATCAATTGACTCTATGTTTTCCCGAAGAAGAGAAGAAGGTTTTCTCTCTTCGTTAATTGAGCTGCATCTCCAGAACGACTGGAAGATATTCAGGAAGTTTTTCCGGCTGAACTTCATTCAATTAGATTTTATAATTTTTCTATATTTCTATTTCTCTAACGTACTAAAACGAGCCACTTTTAATAAAACTTTTTAATAAACGGGAGCTCATCGAGGCGTATTATGAAAACTAACAAACTGTGGGCAGACCTGAAATCTAGTAAATTGTGGGAATACCAGAAAACAAACCAATACTTGAAAGTCTCCATTGCTGTGAATCTCACGTTTTCCCTTTGGTGATTTCACAATATATAGAAATAACATTTAGAAAACTTGGAACCACAATTTCATTGTTTTTCCAGATGATGTATTAAGTTCAAGTTTCTTTATTACTGTTTTGTCCAATGAACATTTTATTGACAACCCTGTTTTTGTTAAATAATTTTTATCATGTAAGATAAATGTATTATGTAAAAGATATTTATATATAAAAGAATTGTGATATTTCAACCTGAGGTTGTATCATCAATTATTTATATTTGTAATTTATATTTATATTTATAAAACCTGAAAACTGTGTACTGTAATGTTTTTTATTTTTGTTTTTGAAAAATACCATATATATATACATATACAGTTTAAAATGGTACAAGAAACTTTGGTGAAGCCGCGGCGTCTGGCAGACGCAGCTGCTGCGGCTACTGTCCATGCGGAACCCCACCTTTAGGATGAAATTGGGAAATCCCAAATTGGTATTAAGTGGTAACCGACAGGATTTCAGGATAAATTAATTTTATTCATGTGACAGGATTGTTAATCCAATGGGTATGGGATAGCTGAATGGATGAATGAGATTATTACAAAAGATATGGGTAAAATAAAATAATTTTCAGTAAATATAAGTGGTAAGAAAGATAAGTGAGAGCATAGAAAAAAAGTGGAAGAAGAGGCAGAGACAAAAAAGACACAAAGAATATTTACTCATTAAGTATTACAGGAAAGACTTCTTTACAAAAATTATGTTGTGGAAATTAAAGTGGATCCAGTATTTAGCCTTCGGAGACTACGGCAGAAATCAGTTTCATCGGTGTGATTTTTCTGATTTGTCGGACTGAGAAAAACTAGTCCAAGAGGAAGGACAGAAACGTGAAATAACTGGTGCTAAGGGGAAATATGTAAGCTTCAATAGTATACCTTTGGCCGAATCCTATCAAATACTTGAGTGATCTCGAAAAATGCCCTAGAAGCGTTTTGTTTTAGTTGTGCAGTTGATAGATGGAGCGTGGCGTGTGGAATGAAATAAACGAAATCCTAATTCATGTTCTGATACTGTATGTTCAGTCAGTGTGTTGAATCAGTTAGGAGATATTATAATTTTTTTTAAATATATTTTCATGCTTATAGGTAAAACTCTTTTAGACCTATTTGAATCAGTTACATGTTTGGCTTTGTTTGGTTTTGAAACTGCAGAATATTTTCAATGTATAAGAAATTTACTTGTCCTTATTGCATTAATGTATAACGTGTATATACATATATATATATATATATAAGCTACCTAAAGCTAGCAGGAATTACTCAAGAATGCATCCTAGAAAGAGACATTTTTAGATCCAAAATCCACAGTTGGAAAGTTGATCGAGAAGAAGCAACAAAGAGAAAGACTAGGAGTCTTTGGATAGATGAAAGAATATAGCAAGAAAACGAAAGAAATATGGGCACAAAGGAAGCCAAGGGAAGGCATTTGGTGCTTTGCATAGTCCCGATTGGGCTCATTCGCAAAAAAACAAAAAAAAAAAAAAAAATATATATATATATATATATATATATATATATATATATATATATATATATATATATATATATATAAGCTACCTAAAGCTAGCAGGAATTACTCAAGAATGCATCCTAGAAAGAGACATTTTTAGATCCAAAATCCACAGTTGGAAAGTTGATCGAGAAGAAGCAACAAAGAGAAAGACTAGGAGTCTTTGGATAGATGAAAGAATATAGCAAGAAAACGAAAGAAATATGGGCACAAAGGAAGCCAAGGGAAGGCATTTGGTGCTTTGCATAGTCCCGATTGGGCTCATTCGCAAAAAACAAAAAAAAACAAAAATATATATATATATATATATATATATAAGCTACCTAAAGCTAGCAGGAATTACTCAAGAATGCATCCTAGAAAGAGACATTTTTAGATCCAAAATCCACAGTTGGAAAGTTGATCGAGAAGAAGCAACAAAGAGAAAGACTAGGAGTCTTTGGATAGATGAAAGAATATAGCAAGAAAACGAAAGAAATATGGGCACAAAGGAAGCCAAGGGAAGGCATTTGGTGCTTTGCATAGTCCCGATTGAGCTCATTCGCAAAAAAAAAAAAAAAAAAAAAAAAATATATATATATATATATATATATATATATATATATATGTAATTTTTCTTGATATTACTCAAATCCCGACCGGGTCAAATCTTTTCTCTTCAAAAAAATAGAATAATATATTATATATATATATATATATATATATATATATATATATATATATATATATATATATATATATATATATATATATATACTATTATAAATTTCTTGACTGTTACTATTAAATGTTTAGTAAGGTTCTTGAGGTTCAGTCAATAAATAAAAACAACTATTTTAGCGACGTTTCGAGACTATTTTGTTCTCATAATCATGCCCTGCATCTTAGTAAGAATGTCCTAGTATTCTTCACGCTTGCAAATTTTCTGTTGGACTTCTGGACTATAGATATTTTCCAGTATTGATATAGTCTCGATATATAGCCTCGAAACGTCGCCAAAATAGTTGTTTTTATTTATTGACTGAACCTCAAGAACCTTACTACACATTTAATTGTAACAGTCAAGAAATGTATCCATATTTACATATCGAGTCAATACTGGAAATTATATATAGTAGAAGAATGAGATTTTATGAAGATATCAAGACAACACACGGTCCTGAAGCAATCACAGTGATGAAGGAACTCCATAAATCCAATTGAAAATTAGCTAGCGGGAAATATACTAGGACATTCCTAAAAACTTACATTTTTAATATTATTTGAAATTTCTCACTCCCCACTGGAGCACTCCAGAAGCCGTCAAATTTCCTAAAAACTGCGGAATTTAGTTAGCTTTTTAGTGGTGTAACTTATGATACAATTGCACTTCACCTTTTGAGTGTAACACGCTAGAGAATAAATACTTGATTGCTTCAAGTACCTACTAGATTGAATAAATGTATTAGTTATTTTATCTCTTGTCCATATGCATGAGGGGTAAAGAGGGAGTTAGAGGGAGTTAGAGGGGGGGGGGGAACCAAATTCTTGCTGATTACCTAATGTTACATAAACGAATTTTTTTTTTCTTTTTTTATAATCTAGTAGGTACGTGAAGCAATCAAGTATTTATTATATATATATATATAATATACTTACTTAAGACGATAACTAACATCTGGATAAATAGTTTTTTGCTGATAGCAATGGTTTACTCCGTAGTAATAAATGGTATTATCCACCTCTCCCTGGCCGAAGCACCCCACGATGGCAGTAGTTAATATTGTAACCACTACCTAAAATAAGAACTTTTAGTGTATTTTTATTTAGTTATTTTTTTCTTCAGATTAAGAGAACAAGTTAAGGGAACAGATTAAGAGAACAACATTGCTATGCCTATAATTACATTTCTGTGTTTACATATTTCATATTTATCTTTAGAATTAAATGCATTAATAAATACTTTAATAGATTAATAACATGTTTCATAAAAAAAGTAAAAATAATAATATATATTTTACGCTACTATACAACAATTCTTCACTTATAATTTAGGAAAAATACATCAAGATTCAACCCTTATTTTGACGTAGACAAATAATCACAACTTCAAAAAAAAGGAAGAAAAAAAATTATTGTAAAATTCAAATATTTCTTTCAATTAAAGTGCATAGTAGTTTGTGTTGAAGCTGCGAATGGTGTACAGAGGCGAGTTCAAATTCGTGAGGACAGATTATTACGTTTGGATCTTCTATGAAGGCATTTTAACTAACAACTTCCTTGTAACACATAAGTAGATAATAATTACTTTAAACTATAACGGTGTTCAAATTTCAATTAAACCGTCTAGTTGAGTTTTGTAAAACAAAAGAGGTATAACATTTTTTTGTGTTTATCTGTGTGTGTTATGATCTACATTTTAGAATTAATGATCCATTAAATTTGACAAACTCCCTAGCCACATATTCAAAGCTTCATAGGTTCATTGAAGATCGGATTCCTTTTTTTAAACCACATTGTTCTGGATCGTCCGAATCAAAAGTATCAGAAGTATCCGAAGTATTTACGCGAAGGGCTTCATTATCATCGTCTGAAATAACGCTTTTATTTTTTTTATTTTTTCTATTGGGCCTTTTTATATTATCTATGTGAGTTTTAATAGGTCTTTTGACTTTTACCAAAATATTTACTTTTTTAAACTTATTTCTACTTTTTATTTTTGACTGAGTATTTTTTAAATATTCGATATCTCCTAAATGTTTTTGAATACCTACGGGATCTTTATTTAGTTTTTCCTTCTCTTTCCTTTATCATTATTTATTTTAGTTATAATTAATTTATGTAATAATTTCTTCTATGGTATTTTAGTACGTATTGTTCGGTCAGGCTAATATTTTATCTGATTCTAATTTAGTGGTCCCAAAGGTAATTTCGTTTGGTGTTAATTTTAATTTATTATTTAGAGTATTGTTATAAGCTATGACGGCTAATCTCAGGTTTTGTTGCAACGAATATCTCTCTCTCTCTCTCCTTTCCTATTGTTCTTAATAATTCGTTTAAGGTAGAATGGACTGTGTTCAATAATCCTAAAGAGTTTCCATGATTAGCAGACGTATAATGTGAAATGAAATTATTTTCTTCTTAAAATTGTCTTACTAGGTTATTCTTCATTTTAGTTCCCTGGTCTAGTGATATTTGTAACGGTGTGGGAAAATATGCCATATAGTTAGTTAGTGCATTATTAAAATTAAAAATATCTATTATTAATTTAAATTCTGTCTGACTATAAAACTGATATTCCTTTTCTAAAGTTTGAATGAATATCAAACAAATTACCTTGATAATTCTATTTAAAAATTTTAGAACCATTCATATTAAAACAGCATTGGAGTTGATTTTAGAAATTCACAACAAACCTTTATAACAATTATATTCAACTTCTTAAAAGCAAAATTAAGCAAGAAGTCAAGATCGAGGGTACAGTACGCCTTATTAGACTTGTTAGATTTTTAACCAAAAATGACAATACTTAATCACGAAGATGAATAAATATGCATAGTTTAAATTTAAACTTAAAAACTGTAAAATCGTTTATCCCTTTAGTTTTGTATTTAATATTTCAATTCCAGTGATTAAAAGAACATTAAATAAAATTATCATACCTCATTTTGTTTGAATTGAATTGTTAGACAAATAAAATAAAATAATCAGTTTTTATTTACAGATTCTTTAGTTTCGTAGATACAATGTAATTGTTGAAACATCAAGCATAGTAGAAGCTTAAAAAAAAAGTACGAATACAAATATTTAAACCTAAAAGTATATAGCCTGATACGCATATATGGAAGTATATATATATATATATATATATATATATATATATATATATATATATATATATATATACTTATATATATACGGATATATATATATATATATATATATATATCCGCGTAATAATCATATAAATATTTTCTTGAAATGGCTAATTAACATACAAATAATTTTTGTCAAATAATTAAACTTAAATAGTGACTTTTGATTAGTTACAAATCCATTGCTCTTTTCAAAATAACGTATTAATTAACATTAATTATAAACGAAACATTGTAATGAGAAGCAACATAAAACTGAATTTTGCAATCTAAATGAATATAAGTGAGTTAAAATTTTGTAGAAATAGTTAAAGCGTATTATTAATAATTAAAGATTGTTTGTTTGTTTTTGGGCGCTACAGTCCTTGCAGGACCTGGGCCTATGCCACCTGCCACAATAATTAATGATAATATTATTAAATGTAAGTTGGAGCAAAAACTGGTATGAATGTAAATTATAATAGTTACTCCAAAAGCATTCAATTTGTAGTTAAATAGAAAAAGGAAGCAAGGAAAAAGTTTTAACTACAAACAAAAATGTAATAAAATATGAATTGAAAAACATTGCAATAAGTTAAAAAAATTGTTTTTAAGTATTTTTTCTTAGGAGAATTATCTGATTAAAAACAATTGTTTCAATTCTATTTTTAAATCTCTATGACTCTAAAACATATACACTTGAACACTAACGATTGGTATGATTATTAATAATAATAAGAATGGTATTTATGTTGAATTCGAAGTTACCAGAATCAACAACTGATCCGATTTAAACATTTTTACTAGGTTTTTTTTCTATATTTATACATCTTCTTTGGTACATTCCAAAATGGAAAATGAAATGTTGATTTACTTTCTCTGATTTTAAACACTCCCTTTTAAAACAAATTTTGTACTGCTTTCTCGCCTAAAGTAACATTTAGTTGAGCTTTAAAATTTTTTAACTTGTGGCAGTGACCATTCCCACTTTTTATGGAAATATAAGCCATTATTTCTTTTAAGCTCTTTTGGTTCAATTTATTAGCTTTTGTTACTTCATTATTTAATTTTTCAACAGTTACTATAAACTACTTTCTGAAGCTTTTAAATTGTTCGTTTCTTTCACTAAATTTAAATTTAAGTCTTCCGTTTCTTTGATTTTACTAATTATATTTTTTTCGTTTCCTTCCCGTGACTTCATAACGGTATCTATTGTTTTATTTAAATTACAATATTCATTTCGGACTGTTTCTTCGTTTTTATTAAGTTGTTCATGTTCTAGGTATTTTAAATTATACGCTTTTCCCATATTCTTTAAATTTTTATATGTTCGTCGCGGATTAAGGTTTTAATTTCATTTTTATTATCAATGAAAAATGAATCATTTACTAATTTAAATATTTTTTTATTAAATTCTAATTAATTTTTTTCTAAATTTATTTTTGACTTTAGTTTTTTCATAGTTTCGTAGCCTAATAAAATGTTAAATCTTTCGCTAAACGGAAATATTAAAAATTTGACTTTTTGATTGATTCCTATCAGGGGCTTTAGGTCAATTATCACGCTTCGTAATCCTTCCGCTCTCCCCGTAGGGGTTTATATCGCGAAGTCTTCCTCGATTATTTCCGAAATGTGATCGGGGTGTGCATAATTTTTTGTTGCACCCGTGTCGATTAACCATTTATTTCCCAAGTTATCAATTAAATTTGGTAAATCATTACTTAAATTTAAATCGTATATTTCTATTGTTCTATTTGGTTTATTATTATTAATCCCTAGGTCCTTATTTATATTTGATTTATGTCCGGAGATCTGCTCGTGCTTGGACCTAATTCTAAAAAATGATCCTATCTTTTTTCTATCTCTCTTTCCTTTCTAATAACAATTTTATTTTTTCATATTTTTCTTCTTCTATTGTAAGAACCCTGTTAAATACTGTTTTCATCGATACCGTATTAGAATCTATTTGAGGTTGTTGGTAATTATTCTGTCTAAAATTTCTGGAAAACGGGTTATTAAAAAATCGATGTTGTGACTGTGTTTCTTTTTAAAACTTTTATTATTTCTTAAACTGCCGCGAATTATTTATCGTATACTGCGATTTTTGCTTTCCTCGTTAATTTATTCAATATTGTTAAAACTAATTTTTATTGATTCGTATTTTTATGGATGTTATCTTCTTTACAATATAAATCAAATAAAAAGTTACTATTTCTTATAAAATCAACTAATTGCAGGGGATCCTCATTGGGGATTAGTGCTAATTTCCAAAGCCATTTTACAGTTTTTATCAATTGGTGTTGAACCCGTTATTTATAAGTTACTTAATTTTTCTTCTAACTTATTTATAAAATTAAATCTATATTTAGAAATTAAGAAATGTATAAGGCCCAGCCCTTTATTTTTAATTGTATAAAGTCCAAGAACTTTTGTACTCTAAGATAACTATTAGTACTCGGGGAAGGAGTTAAGTATGACTAAATTAGGAATATAAATAAACAACTGTATGATAACCCCTCTTCCTACCCTATACAGAGTGAGTATCTCTAAGTGTATAAAAAAAATTGGGTGAAACTACATCAAACATGTAGCAAAATGCCGCAGATCTCACCTTTCTATTCCAATCCGTTGCAGATATATGATAAAACAAAAACTTTTTTGAGGAAACCACGTTTTTTTCTATAAAAACTGTAATATCTCCATTTTGCTGAAATATTTTTCAAATTTTGACCACATTTTCGGATTTACCATTACATTTTCTATAATAGTTGAGTACCTGTAACCTTGAATTTTACAAACTTGGTATCTAAGAACAGCTTGATCTTCATCTTATTTCGATAGAAAGGTGAGATCTGCGGCATTTTGCTACATGTTTGATGTAGTTTTACACAATTTTTTTTTTTTACACTAAGAGATACTCACCCTGTATAAACCTGCCCCCACCTAGCCTGGGTAGACATTCTGCAAGCGTATAGTTAAGTCTTATACTATACTATGCCCGTTAAGTCTTGCTGTTAGGTTATAATTTTATACTCGTAATTGAGTTCAATGTATGTCATTCAAAATAAAACTTATAATTTAATACACACACACACACACACACACACACACACACATATATATATATATATATATATATATATATATATATATATATGTATGTATGTATGTATGTATGCATGTATGTATATTTATATAATTTAATACATTATAGGTAATATTTTAGAAAGTCAGTTTAACATAAGATTTGTCAGGCTGATGCCCAGTACTTACCAATAGCTTCATATTGCTTGGAGATGACAAAGTGAAGATCAAGCCAAAGAGAGCGATGAGATATAGCCGAAGCCCCTTCATATCCTACAGATCGATGTCATCTCACCTCCCTAAAGATGTTTTTATTGTCGTGTAAGTTAGGTCGCTTAATTAGTTAATGGTATTGGATCTTTGCCGATATAAAAATAATTTTTAGGAAAAAAACAAAACCGACTTCAAGATTAAACCTATATAATCAAACTTGAACTAAAAAATAAAAAATAATATTTTAATTGCTTCGGAACAAAAACCATTAAATGACAATCAACGAAATTATCGATGCTTATATACCTATTCCCAATTTATGATCAGTTATTTTTGGAGTCGGTGCCAGCTAAGAAGGGCAGTTTAATCTTGCCTTAGCAATAAACTTTCGAATGGCCGGAGACAGTAGTGTGGCGGTGATGAAACAATGGGAGCATCTTTACAATTACCATTTCTTTTCAGATTCTGTTGTTTTTTTTTTGGTTGGCGCCGACTACAAGAATAACTGTTCATAAATTGTGAATAGGTATATAAGTATCGATAATTTCGTTGATTGTCATTTAATGGTTTTTGTTTTGAAGCAATTAAAATATTATTTTTTAGTTCAAGTTTGATTATATAGGTTTAATCTTGAAGTCGGTTTTGTTTTTTTCCTAAAAATTATTTTTATTTTTTACTTTTTAGTGGCGAGTATATTTTTGTTTATAAAGTCAATTCTCGATCTTCAAGCTACTCTGAAAAATATTTCGACTTACTGAACAAAGAATTATTGAGTTTATCATTCCACTTATCTGCATGTATATGGGAAAATTGAACCAAAATTGTAGTTGAAATCATTACGTAAATTTTCATTAATGGGAAAGTTGTTTGTACATACATATAAAATCATTGATACAGAAAATTAAATACCCGGTACCAATTTATCATATAACTTTCAGCTGAACTGCGCTTTTTTCTGAGGGTGCCTTTAAGTAGACTTACCGCCTTCCACCAGTGGCGATCTTTTTTTTATTCTTGAAGATGGTTGAAAGAGAACTACGCGGAATTCGGAATTCACTAGCAACAAACCCCCAACTTCTTTTTCATTTCTCCACTTTGCAAATCAATTTTAATTTTTCATTAATTTAAAGAATTTACTATAGCCACTGTAAAATTATTCACTCGAGTGAATAACTAATAATAAGTGAATGATGTAACTATGAACAGGAAAGATAAACAATGACGGGAAACCGGAATATAAATTACACATGAAATTCTTTTAATTTGAGTTCGAGTTATAGAGGCGATGACTTCTAATAGTTCGTTTCATAGAGGTGGTCCTAGAAGTTCTTTCTTTTGAACCCAATTTTCAGTTCTACTTATTTTCAACACGATTTTCACGTTCTTTATCTGAAATCGTTTCATTGAGGTGAGACTGCAGATTTTGTTCTACTTTAAGAATTTAAGAATTTAGCTTATCGAAGTACAACACATTGAGAGTTGAGTGTATGTGTAAATTATTTTTGTTAATAATTTAGATTTAGTTACCATGAAGATTTTAGATAATCATAATCATAAATATGTTTAAAATGTAAGGTTATATAACAGTGATTTTTATTAACTGTTTTTTTGATTTTTCCTTAAAAGTGCTGCGTTGATTTCAAAATATTTTTTATGAGACTACCTTTGAAGTATGCCCCACCGGCCAAAAAAAGAATCCTCAAAATTGATTAAGAAATGACGGAGGTTCTCAACTCATCTGTATTTTTTTTTTTTTTTTTTTTTTTTTTTTTTTTTTTTTTTTTTTTTTTTTTTTTTTTTTTTTTTTTTTTTTTTTTTTTTTTTTTTTTTTTTTTGTATCTTACGCGATTACTCCGTCAATTCTGAATCAATTTTGATGATTATTTTTTAGATCGGTAGGCCATACTTTAAAGATAGTCCCATAAAAAATATTTTGAAATCAACGCAGCACTTTTTAAGATAAATAAAAACAAACAGTTAATAAGTGATTTTATTAACTGTTTTTTTTTTATTTTTCTTAAAAAGTGCTACGTTGATTTCAAAATATTTTTTATGGGACCACCTCTGAAGTATTCCCTATCGATCTAAAAAAAATCATCACAATTGATTCAGAATTGACGGATTAATCGCGTAACATACACACACACACAAAAAAAATACAGACGAGTTGAGAACCTCCTCTTTTTTGAAGTCGGTTGATAAGAAAGAGGATATGTTTCCTTTCTTTATCAAACGTGTTGTAATTTGTCATGGTTAATTTACAATATCCATTGCTTATAGCAGTGCTGTACATTATTTAAATTGTCTTGTAATACTAGTGAGGCTTGTATGGTCTTCTCGTGATAATAGCGGTGTCTTTAGCATAGGTTGCAGGTAAAATAATATTATTTGTTGATACGTTTTACATGTGTATATATATATATATATATATATATATATATATACTACTTCTATATAATATATATATAGTATAGAAGTGGGGCCAGTATTGAGCCTTGAGGGACTGCAGCAGGAATATGTTGAGATTTTTGAGGTTTGACAGACATGGAAAAATTTAAAGAGGAAGAACTGAAAATTCAATTAAACGTGCTGGGGAGAAAATAATTAAGCTGAAATAGAAGATCCTGGTGCAAAACCCTGCACAAGGTTTCCTCATATAATTTTTTTTTTTTCGATTTATAACAATTTATTGAAATTTACAACTGTACAAAATATATACATTAAGTAAATGTGTTGATAACTACTACAATAATATGTCCAAACTTGAGTAGAACTACTCATCTGTAGCACTTTAATGAAATTACAGAGTAAGGTGGTTTTACAGCAACCAGATGGGCCAACAATCAGTGCTCTCAAAGGACTAGGTATAGTATCTTCACTAATCTTGGAAATTTTATGGTAAACGACAATGTCAAACTTTCCCCTTGGTTTTTCTTTTCGATGTACTTTTGTGTTTTAATAAAGAGGCCATTTATTAGTTGATATATTTCATATTACAATGAAGATTATAAAAATCAGAGGAAATTCTAGCGAGCTTGCTTTGCATCTCTCTCACCCAATAATGTTAGATAAAAATAAAAGGTATAAAATAGGGACTGTTGGTTTTTACTCTTACAATAATACCTACAGTGTGTGCAGGGAGTGTAAATTATACTTCCACTTTTATGATAGGGAAAATAAAACCAGAATGATCGCTGTTGTTATTTCAAAAGGCTATTGGACCCTCAAAGATATGGAAAAAAACACGTTCAAGCAGACCTCAATCTAATTTCTAAAACAAAATCTGCTGAACCGGGAACACCCCCAGTTTTGCAAATGTATATTTTATATATATATATATATATATATATATATATATATATATATATATATATATATATATATATATACGCGCTTGGATATATATTTTCTTTCTTTATTTTATGACATTTTAAGTTGATTTATTTTACAGTTGTTTAGTTTTATTTATGTGTTCCATCCTCACTCCTTATTATAATTTTAAATTACCTATAAAAATAAATTTCCAATCAGTTGTAACTATAAAATGAAAATGATATTATAGAGAGAAAAAAAATTCAATCATTTTATAACATCATTATTTTTTTGGTGTCTGGTGAATGCGATTTTAGTTAGCTTAGCCTGTCATGGATGCAATAACCGCATTACCAGTAACAGCTGGTGAGGCGTTTTGTACACGGGGTATGGTTACATCTGAGGATTTGACCTGGTAGCCTCCGTCATCCGCTCCGAAGATATCAGTATGTCTTATCGAATAATCGGGATTGTACCAGCTGACCTTCCCTCGCACAGTCCAGATACCGTTGCTGTTAAAGAATCCTTCTTCTTCTCGTTCCTGATTGTCTAGCACTATCCTAGTACAGACAGATCCAAAATTGTAATTGATTATGTTTTAAAAACATTTAGAAACTAAAATAAAATATATTTTGATCCAGTACAATCAAATTAAATATTAATTCTTTTGAAGCAAAGCTCCTATACTTACAATTATTTTCTCTTGTCTTATTTTCTAGTGAATAACGCAGCAGGTGACAGAAACGATGAACGAAAATCAATGGCAAATGCGTTGTCAGCTGGATTCAATTTATGTAAAATAATTAAATACGTTATTAAAAATTAACGTATGGTTAAAACCTAAATTTAATGTTAAATTCGCTATCGACAATTGTTTTAAATTATATCATCTGTACTTTTTTTTTAAATAGAGTTCTATAGATATGGATTGCCCTAGGTGCTAACATAATAAACGAAAACAAGACGATTAATCAGTAGGTAATTTTTACATATAGTCATATATTTTACTATGCAGAAACTACAGGCAACGAGTGTATGCAATTATTTTATATCATGAAAGTTACAAAAAACAATAAACACACAGTAGGGGAAGGTGCTGTACCTAAAGCACAGTTGTACCAGTGGACATTTTTAATAAAGAGAGAGTGGGAGGAGGGAAATTAAATTGATAGATTGGTAGTGCTGCAAGCATCTCCCTGCTGTTGCACGTGTGTTTTCAAGATTGTCAGATCAACAGTTCGGTAGAAATTATTATTTTTAAGTTTTTTTCTTCCAAATCCTGACCAATTCAACCTGTTATCTTAAATTTTGTAAGACCTACACGTAGAAATTTTCTAGGCAGTAATATTTCATTGGGTTGTCCGATATATATATCATAACTTCATATGTTTTCATATCAGTTATCACTTACGGGTTTTGTGAAACAGAGCTTTCCGCACATGGCGTTCAGTTGTACCTGAGGATTTTTATTTTTGTTTTTTAATTCATTATTTCAATTACAAATTTTGCGGACAAGTTTATAGGCATTCCGTGTGATATAAAATGCCTAAATTTGGATACCTACTATTCGTATAACTTTTTTTTAAGAGGAGAAAGCTCGCCACTCACTATTTATAATAAACTATTCAACTAGTGAATATAGTGATTTCACAAATGTGATCTTCGCTGATCCATCAATAGTGAGTGGCGAGCTTTCTCCTCTTAAAAAAAAGTTATACGAATAGTAGGTATCCAAATTTAGGCATTTTATATCACGCGGAATGCCTATAAACTTGTCCGCGAAATTTGTAATTGAAATAATGAATTAAAAACAAAAAGAAAAATCCACAGGTACAACTGAACGCCATGTGCGGAAAGCTCTGTTTCACAAAACCCGTAAGTGATAACTGATATGAAAACATATGAAGTTATGATATATTTATCGGACAACCCAATGAAATATTACTGCCTAGAAAATTTCTACGTGTAGGTCTTACAAAATTTAAGATAACAGGTTGAATTGGTCAGGATTTGGAAGAAAAAAAACTTAAAAATAATAATTTCTACCGAACTGTTGATCTGACAATCTTGAAAACACACGTGCAACAGCAGGGAGATGCTTGCAGCACTACCAATCTATCAATTTCAATTTCCCTCCTCCCACTCTCTCTTTATTAAAAATGTCCACTGGTACAACTGTGCTTTAGGTACAGCACCTTCCCCTACTGTGTGTTTATTGTTTTTTGTAACTTTCATGATATAAAATAATTGCATACACTCATTGCCTGTAGCTTCTGCATAATAAAATATATGAATGACTATATGTAAAAATTACCTACTGATTAATCGGTGTATCGTCTTGCGCTAAGTCTTTTCCTCAAAAACACGTTTGTTGGTACTCTTTTGGCAATAACTCCGAAACTACTTGTCTAATCACGAATTTCTTTTTTTCATCTTAAAGCTGGTTAAATTTATTATCATATACTATATATTTATTTTTAATTATGTTCCATGAAATATCCTCTCCACCTCGCTGAATTCCGCATACCGTTGTGAAATCATTATTTTTTCGGAACATTTCTCGTTATAACTCTAAAAATATTTGTTCGATTCTGAATTTCTTTTTTCCATCCCATAGCTGGTTAAATTAAATTAAATGCCCCTGCTTTAAGAGTCACCCAAATGTATTTAACTGTTAAAAATTTTCTATTGAATTTGTTATATATTTTACATTGTTTTTTAACCTGGAACATGTTTTACCGATGACCTAATTGGTCGAATCCGGATAAGTTTTGGCGAAATGCGATGGCGTTACGCGTAATTTGATAGTTTGGTACTAGGAGAATAGGAAAAGCTAAGAGCTCAACTGTCGTTACATTAAATACCTCTAGCACACTAATGAGTGATCTCTTTTCGACTATCCTTTAATACGAAATAAAAAAAAATTCTTAAAACGATACCTAAAAAAAAAACAAAAAAAAAACAAATTTTTATTTTAACTTTCTCAATTTATATTTAAATCATAGTTATTCATTATTAATTCATAGTTTTAAATTAAAAGGTTTTATTGGGAAAATAATTGATAGTTTAATCGATAATATTAGTAAGTCCAATAAGAACACTTTATATATGTAGTTCAGTTAAATTAATTGAATTATATAAAAACTTGTATTTTTCTGTAAATACAATCTTACCTTAGAATATATCTACCATCTGGGTAAATTGTTTGTTGTTGGTAATATTGGTAATATTGGTTTCCTCCACTGTAATATATCTTATTATCCACCTTCCCTTGGCCAAAGCTCCCTACAACGACGATTATTAATACTGTCAAAAATACCTAAAAAAAGAATTATTAGTTGTACATTTATATTTATAATAATAATGTCATTTTTAATAGATCCTTTTTTCAATTAAACTGCTTTTTTTGTTTGATTTTTTTTTTAACTGGTAGTGTAGTTAACAGTCAGTTCAAATACCTAAAAACACTTTATAACGTTAGTATTTTCTGTTGCTGAACTATGACTAACTTCCTAATAACACGTCACACAGTGATCCGAAATTGCCGCTTTGACAAAAAAAAATACACAGCAAACTAGATATTATTTATTTTATTTTTTTCAAGAGGCAGGTATAAGACATAGTAATATATGATATATTTAATGAAAGATTAATGAAAAATTCTTTATTTTATAAAATGAAAAAAAAAAAAAACTTTATATAATTGAATATAAATTTGTAAAAACAAATGTATTTCTCACAAAAAGTACTTCAATCAATAATAAAAGTTTTTTTTTTTTTTTTTTTTTTTCACTTCTGAATGAAAATCTAATCTGTCTTTAGTTGTTGCTCTATGCTAAATTTATAAATGTAGGGATCTGACGTCACAAGGAGCATATTCAAAATATTTTTGTTCTAAGTTCATGTCTAGATTTGCTAAGATTATATTGATTTTAGTTGCGCCCCTCCTGTGCCTCTTCAGGTAACATCCCTATCGGCAACATCACCTCTGAAATAATGGTGTTTCTATGCCTAAGAACCTAATCCGCAGTAATAAGCATGTTTTATCATCTATATAAATTTACAATAATTTACAAATTATTATGAATCTCCAGCAGCATCACTGTTGATTACATTCAGGATAACTCCAATGCAGTAAATAATTTCTTCAATTACTCCGGTATTATAAGCTGTAGTAGGAGGATCTTGGAACAAATGTTGAGAGATATTCCCATCATTGGTTGTACCCATACCTTGGTTCACTACGTCAACATAGCTCTGTCCCAACATAGCTCTAAACTTTTTCTTAAATTCTTTTTTTTTGTCTTTTCGTTGTTCTCATTCTTGAAACGATAATCTATATGCAATTTCTATTGAGCAACAATTTGGGTCACTGTAAATTTATTTTTATAGACAAACCTTTGAAACTTGAAATATTTGTAGTTAAAGTGCTAAAGAATGGTGGAAAAAAAAATGGATTGGTCTAATCCATGAAATATGTTACCGAAAAATATACTAGAGGGAGAGGAAAGAAGTAACCAGAGTTTTTGAAAATATGTGGTCCTATAAAACAAGCTCCACTGAGCTCCGGTGAAAAATTACCATTTTGATAAAGCCTCATAAAGTCATTTTCATAAAGCTGTTAAGTTTATACGCTAAACTAGTGGAGGGGGACTACCCCCGCTTAAATTTATAAGGCATAATCTCGCAGTCAATTATCTATCCAGAATTTATGTATATAAAGTCCACACACCCTACATATAAATATTTATTCTATTCAAAAATTTCTCTACAGTTTCAGTTAAACCCAAGAGCGACATTACCACAAATTGCCGAACAAGCTTTTATTGAACTAAAATCAATCCAAGTTAGAAATCCTAAAATAAAAGTCCCTCCATGGACTTAACAACCACCAAAACTAAATTTAACGAAGTATCGCAAGAACAACACAAGCGATTCATCAGAAGTTTCTACAATTGATCCAAACATTACTAAACCATTTACAAATATATACCGATGAATCCAAATCAAACAGATCAACAGGATCTGCCTTCGTAACACCAAGTTCAAGTCACAAGAGTAAACTCCATCAGCTTTGTGGTATCTGTACAGCTGAATTATACAGCATGGGCCTTTAAAAAACAGGATGAAAATAGGCTTCTGATCTTTGAAAGATCAATTTTGAGAAAGATTTTTGGTCCTGTTAAAGAGGGTGAAATTTGGAGAAGAAGAAGAAATGCCGAACTAGCTGGCCTGTATACCCATACAGACTTGGTAAAGTTTATCAAGAAAGGACGACTTCGATACGCACGTCGCACAGTGGGACGAGCCAACGTAATTTGTTGGACATTGGTTGAAAACATAAATTTATATTTATGGCTTGAATCATTTATAAAATGTTTGCTATGGTCATTGTCGATAAACAACAGTAAGTTAAACATAATTTTATTAGGCACTGACAGTACAAAAGATCGATAACCTAGGTTCGTTTGAAAGGTTCTCGCAAATTTCCCGTTTTGTTAAATTGCATTAGAAATTGTGTACACGTCCGATGTAAATTTTTTGTTGTTCACAGTTTTAAGCATGATATCATAATTGGTTATAAAGTATTTCTCTGTGAAAATAAGAATTACAAAAAATAAAAATAATAAATTTATTTAAATTTTTAAATTTCAGCAAAAAAATTGATTTTAGAAACAATTTTAAACTTGATTAAGTCGAAACCCATCTTAATTCAAAATATCAATACTGAAAAGTAATTTAAGATCGAAATGATCTGCGACCACTGGCGACCTTGGAGAATATTTGGAATTAAAGATTTTTTTTACGTATTTATAGGATTTGCAGAACTCCTTCTCCTAACATTATAATCCTTTTTTACCCCTTTTGTTTAGTCTGTTTATATCTTTTTAGTGTTTTCATTTCAGCAGTAACCCTATTGAGATATTTTACCTACATATTTGTCAGCTAGGATACTAATGGGGATCATTATGACCAAAAAAAAGCGGCTTCGTCAGAAAGTGTCCGAAAACTTTCGATAATTTTGAGTGCCATTAGCCTCTGGACCCTTTCCAGCTTTGCCTTGATGTACTTAATCTGAATTCCTAGATGCCGTATTTCCATGCCTTAAGTAATAATAGGCAAAATTGCGCCTTTTTACAGAACCTTCAGGGCCTCCGTTCTCAACCCCCATGTCGCACAGTGGAACGAGCCTATGTAATTTGTTGAACATTGGTTGAAAACAAAAATTTATATTTGTAGCTTGAATCACTTATTAAATATTTGCTGTGGTCATTGTCGATAAAGAACAGTACGTTAAACATAATTTTATTACGTACAAACAGGACATCAACATCGATATACTACGTTTGTTTGAAAGGTTCTCGCAAATTTCACGTTTTGTTAAATTGCATTAGAAATTGTAAGCACATCCGATGTAACTTTTTGCTGTTCACAGTTTTTAGCATGATAAAACAATTGGCAATAAAACGTTTTCCTGTAAAAATAATAATTTCAAAAAATAAACGAATTTAAATTTGAAAATTTCAAAAAAAAAAAATTGATTTTTGAAAAATGTTTAAACTTGTTTAAGTCGAAACCAATTTTAGTTTAAAATATCAATTATAAAAAGTAACTCAAGATCGAAATGGTCTGCGACCACTTGCGACTTTGGAGAATATTTGGATTTACTTTGATAATTTAACTTGTACAAAAAAGTGGTCCAAATTGTTACAACAAAAGGACTTCACAAATGTTATCCACAGGTATTCACCAATAAAAATGCTTAAAATTGATATCGGAATAGGTCTGAATGTTGACACTGACACGACGAATTTGAACGAATGGACCCAACAATAAAATTTTGATAACCGCAGTCTAGGAGCATGTGGGCTATAATTGATTACTTCTATTAAATAACTAAACAGTTCCGTTTTCGGTTGGGGACAATATTTTTTTTTTATCTTTTATTATTTGAAATTTACAACTGTATTACAAAATACATCTAGTAAATATGCGGTGTATATAAGATATAATGACATGAATAAAACTTGAAGAGGAACTACCCATTGGTAGTACTCTAATGAATATTTACAAAAGAAGATCCCGAGGCCATCTTCTTTTCAGGCACCTCAGAGGATTGCCAGGAATGGAATGGGAAGCAAGTTGTGCAACAAGTGGATTTGGATGAGGATTGAGTTTATTATGAAAGGAAAGGTATCTGGTTCGTGCCAAATCAGCGACGTATGGGATATTAAGGTCTTTGTGGATGATTTCATTTGTGACAAAGTAAGGAGCATTAAGGATTTTTCTAAGGATTTTGGGTTGGAGTGATTTGATGCGGGAAGAATTCGATGGTTTGGTGGATCCCCATAACTCTATACCGTAAGTCCAAATAGGTCTGATAATCGGGGGACAATATTTAAAATAATTATTACCTATCAGGTTTCTGACAAACCGAAAATTGTTTATTTTTTTAGAAAATCCGATCGACGAAAAAGGCTTAAAACACGTATAACTCACATAACGGTAAACTGATTGGTTTGCAGATTTTTAAATTCGATAGGGCACATCAAAAATCATAGAAAATAATATACCTTGAATCAAAACACGAAAAAAAACGAAAATTAGATTTTTTTTAGACACACTATTGGTTAACATAGCAAAGTCCTGAAATGATGGGGAAAAAAAACTGAAAAAAAACTGAAAAAAAAAACTGACTTTAGATTCGAATAGTTTCGTCCCACTGTGTGTCGCACCTTTGAAAAAGAAAAGTTGGCATAGCCATACGAAATTTGAGCTGAACGAATTGACAGGCGAAAGCTTTTGGAGGAGGTGACGGGATGTAGAGCCACCGATGCATGCATAAAGCTGAATTAAATGCTGTCGCGTCTGCACTTCACTTTTGTTTGTCGCATACATTATCAGCATAAAAAAATATATATTCTCAGATTCCATCAGCGCTTTTCAATGACGCACAGCCAATGTCGGTTAACCTTCCCGTCGATGCAATAATTTTTAGAGGCTCAAAATGCGATGTCCAGAAAAAACATAGTTTCGTCCCACTGTGTGTCGCACGCATGGATGACTCGGCGATACCCAGGAGGATATTGTCCAGAAGGTTGCATGGGCGAAGAAAAGTTGGCAGGCCAAATGTAAGATGGGAGGATTCGGTGACATTGGACGCAGGGACTCTGCCCGGAGTCCGGAACTGGAGAGCTGCTGCAGCTGAACGAATTGACAGGCGAAAGCTTTTGGAGGAGGTGACGGGATGTAGAGCCACCGATGCATGCATAAAGCTGAATTAAATGCTGTCGCGTCTGCACTTCACTTTTGTTTGTCGCATACATTCATAAAAAAATATATATTTCAGATTCCATCAGCGCTTTTCAATGACTGGTTAACCTTCCCGTCATCCTTCGAAGCCATAATTATTTAATACTTAAAAAAAAAGGAATCGCCCACCTCATCTGGGTGCCCGGCCATGTATTTATTACTTTAAAAGAAAAAAATAGCAACAGAATGGCAGTCGATGTTGTATCAAAGCCCACTCAGTAAACTGAAGGCAATAAATCTGCAAAACAATGGCTTACCTCCAGCCGCACTACCTTCCTAGAAGAAGTAATAATAATCATCCGCATGAGAATAGGACATAGCAAGCTTACCCAGCTACATCTGATTACAAAAGAAACACCAGCCAGGTGTCAAAAATGTGGCAGGAGACTGACCATTCTACATATCTTTAAAGAGTTTCAATACTACAGAAAAGTATGAACCAGCTGGGAATTCCTACGAACATATCGAAGATATTAGGAAAGGACCAGAAAACTATTGACTAAGTGATAAAATTTATTTCAAAATGTAAACTGTTGTACTGTATTTAATTTCGTTATGTAAATAGAATAGAATAGAGCGTTGTTAACCAAGTGACTACCTACTTGGTTACCAACGCTCTAAAACACAATAAAATAAATCAAGTGGTTGTGATGTAATTACATTATTTTTGTTATTTTAACATTTTCTATAATATTTACTGTAATTAATTCATTGGAATAGATTCACTAAGATTAAATTAAGTGTTTTTTTCTTCAATATATATTTTATCAATAGATCGTTTTTTTACCTAGAAGCGTCTAAAAATATTGGCATGGATCTCTTTTGGCTTGGGTCAATGTCTAGTGTAACGTTAGTTTCACCCTTAAAATGTGTTTGTTTTTTTTACAACAAAATATGTAACATCGTCTCGCTCTAGTTCTGTTGGTAATGCTCGGGTTGAAATTTTTTCGAAAGTTTCCTCAGAAAAAGCAGTCATAAAAACAATAAATTACAGATAGGCATATCCCTGTTCTATTGTTTTTCCCAGTCAGTTAGAAATTTAGTTTTTCCAAACTTTTGCTTCGAAATAAATTATTTGGAAGTAATATAGGAGACAATATTCTATTAATTTAAAAATGTTGATGTAGTAAAATTTCAATTAATTATTAATTATTAATTAATTATTATTATTATTAATTAGTATTTTTTTTAATAAGTAATTTTTTCATTTATTCATTTTTATTATTATTATATATATATATATATATATATATATATATATATATATATATATATATATATATATGGATTTGTTTATTGACTGTTACCATTTATTTAATTACGTCTTTGAGGTTCGGACAATCGACTGAGCTAAGTTTAAGACAAGCCTAAAACACATATGGAAAATAACCTTGAATATTTCATAATTTTTAAAAATAGTCGAGTAACCACCGCTGGATCACTTTAAATGGGTCACTTTGTTTTTGTTTTTTTATTATCCCTTCTATAATATCCCTACAGAAGAGAAATGAACAAAAATAAAAAAAAATAAAATAAACGATTAGTTTTAATAAAAATATATTAAGTATTCTGTATTTATCAATTTTTTAAAATCGTTCGTTTCCAACAGAAGCATTGGTTACAATTGATTTTTATTTTAACAATATTTAATATTTCAGGAGTGTGATTAAAGTTGTTATATATAAATCAAAATAACTAGTAGAATTGTTGCTGTTCAGTACTTACGATGGACTTCATCTTGCCTGGAGATGACAAGTTAACTCCATGGATCGGAGGTTGCATAGATATAGTCAGAACCCCTCCAGTATCTTACGTGTTGCGCAAGAGTCACAAAAAGAGGGAAACACTGCTAAGACAAGTATTGTATTATCATTTTAAATTAAATAATAATAGCTAGGTAGGAGAGATTTAAGCTTTAATTGAAGACCTTGGTACCGAATTTTAAATACTTTAGTGACATCTAAAAATGCTCCAGATGCGAATTGTATTCGTTCAAGTGCAGTTGACATGTAGTCCATGACGCGGTGTAGCTGTTATGATGTGGAAAGAAATTTTCAAATTCCGAATTGACGGTCTGGTAGTAAATTGTGTTGTCAGTGTCTTAAGTCAGTCCGGTCATATAATATATATTTTAGCACATAAGTAATTTTGTTAATTTTTTTTTTAACAAATTATAAATATGTGCTTCCTGCCCGAGTTAGAGTAAAAAAGGATGTTAAGCCCCCCCCCCCAAAAAAAATAAAAAAAATAAAATAAAATACAATGTACAATAATACATTAATTCAATGTAGAAAAGTGTCAAGAAAAATTTATCCTTTAAAATTATTTGCTAGAGCGACTAGTTTAAGAGATATTTAGATTTTCCTGATGTAATTTTGACGGATATAGGCTGTCATTTTGAAAAACATTTCTGATTTTCCGGCAAAATCTTAATCTAACCGGGTATTGCTTCACGAGTGGAATACTAATTTTACAAAGACAATATACATTTTTACTTTTTTTTTTATTTTATTAAATTTTTTATTTCAAACAATAGTACATTAGTATATAATATTAATATATTAGAATATCAAATATCTATCAAACTAGTTGTAAGTATCATACTATCGTATGTTTTGGCGTGAATAAAAGTTATTTGACAATTATTACTGAGAGGCTAACAGTGGTAATTTTGCACAGATAAGGGAGTGACAAAGAAAAAAGAATCAAGAGGAGAGAATAAACAATAAAGGTAAATAAAGAAATAAACAAACTTTCAAAATAAATTACAAGAGAGCCTGAAGACAGCATTGCGATATTTATCATATAGTTGGTTAGTTTTGAAGGATAATTTAAGAAAGCAAAAATAGGCGTGGACAGGTTAAGACGCGTGTTGTAGAATCTTATGTAACAACGTTTAATGAGCTGATTAAAAAAAATTAAATGAGGGTATTCCAAATTAAATAGTTCCCTCAGATGCTCGAAGACTTTCTTCTTCGGCGACTGCCAATGCTGTCAGCAATGCTTATTAATAGGATTTTTTTTTTATATACAAAATAAATTAAGTTATGTATATTTAAATTTATTATATTGCATTTTATTTAATTTCTAATCGATCCTATTTGAAATTAAACTGCTTTTTATTTTTTGTTGAAACTATAAGGATACAGTCAGGATATTCTGCTGTGGAGCCATAACTAACAATTTGCTAGAATGACGTCATAAGTACTGAAGAATGCATCGGAATGCAATGGTGCTAACAAATCACAACCCGACACCTATGCAGACTGGCTCATATTTTTTTTTTTATTTTTTTTTTTTAAATATCTTGTGATATATTATTTATTATTAATGATTCACCCATTACCTAAAACCTCACAGGTCATATTCTGTGGTCCTTCATACGTTAGTTACGAATAAGATTTTTTTTTTTTTAATTTTGAGAAGTTTTAGGGGACCCAAACAATAGTTTGTTATAGATGTCTGAGTCCGCTTAAAAAAAAAAAAAAAAAAAAAATCTCTTTTCCGTAAAACACTAGTCAAAACGAATTTAATAGAACTTTATCTGAAATTAATAAAGTATATAATAGTTTCCATTAATTTAAAAAAGTTTTTGTAGTGAAAATTATATTAAAGTATTTTTTTAATATGGTTATAACAAATGATTTTTTTTCTTGTTTATTTTTTTTAATATAGCTTTTTTCCAATTTACGAAATAGCTAAAAAAAAAACACATATCCAAAAATTACACACTTCCCAGTCAAACAATTAGAGACTCATTACACAATCACCCTGGTATGTCTATAACAATACATTACACAGACTTACTCTTACCCAAGGTACAAGATCACATCAAAACTATATACACAAGACTTCACGACAAAATCTACATATCAACAACTTAATACAAGCTATGGCCTCGAGAAGCATGCCAGATAATACACGAAGAAGACTAAAAAGGAGTTTGTTGAGAGATCTACTCTGTTGAAATTGATTAAATACCATGTTTCATATTAGGAGTAAGTTATGCTGGGTGCTGAACTCCCTCATGCCTAACATGCCAATTATCTTGCATACAATAGTCACATCTGATTGTAGTCACAGGATGAGTGACAGGTGTGGATTTGAAAATAAAAGAGAAAAAAAAAAAATCATTAGAATATAATACTAAATTGTACCTAACTGATCTAAATTGATCGAAAAAAAAAAAATCAACTAAGACTGGATCATTGTTGAAACTAATATGATTTGATAAAGTAGGTTTAGCTTTATTATATATATATTGATTTATTGATATATTTCAACTTATCTAAAATTTATTCTAAAAATTAATAAGAAGACCCCTGGGACTGCATATCGGACTGTATTCTCGGAATGGCACATTAGCATTCAATAAAAAGCCTTATGTTTTAAATGTCTAAAAGTGATCTTGATCATGTATTTTAAATAATTTACATTTAATGCGAGAGGGGAAGGGTCACCTTCATACAGCCAATGTTCTCAGAATGTGAAATACATTTAAAACCAGGGATCGAAAATAACAGTTAACCTTTATCGATAAAAGTAAAAGTTTAACTTTTATATAAAAGTGTTAACAGATAAAAGTTTTTTTTTTTTTAACTTTTACTTTTATCGCTAGAACTTTTATTTAACAGTTATTTAAGAACTTTTATTTAAACCACTTTTGAATAAAAGTTTTTTTAAAACAGTTATTACAAACCATTTACGTGAAAATGTTCTAATGAAAAAGTATTTTGCTTTCACTTCTATATTAATAGAAAAATAAATTATATAACATTAATAATAGAAAACAATAATGATCTTATAATGTATTAAGTCAAAAAAGAAATCAACCGACTTACATAAAACAAATATCGATTCCCAACATGATTAGTGACATTTCCAACAAGTACTAACAGTTATTCTGTTTTTGATTTTTTAACTAGATACTAATTTTTAAAGAGAGTTTTTTTTACTATGTGGGGGGAGGTGAGGCTAAATTATTACTTAAAGTACGTCACGGCTGATTTTAATAAAATTTGATAATTTAGTCCTTTTATACTTACTAACATTTTTAAAAGGTGTTAACAGTTTCTTTAACAATTTGGGGAGAGCCTTAAATAAATTAATAGTTTAAGGACGTAACGGCTGCTTTTAATAAAATTTGATAATTTAGTTCTTTCATACTTACTAACATTTTTAAAGGGTGTTAACAGTTTCTTTAACAATTAGGGGAGAGGTTTAACTAAATTGATACTTAAAGTACGTCACGGCTGATTTTAATAAAATTTGATAATTTAGTTCTTTCATACTTACTAACATTTGTAAAGGGTGTTAACAGTTTCTTTAACAATTTTGGGAGAGCTTTAAATAAATTAATAGTTTAAGGACATAACGGCTGATTTTAATAAAATTTGATAATTTAGTCCTTTCATACTTACTAACATTTTTAAAGGGTGTTAACAGTTTCTTTAACAATTTGGGGAGAGGTTTAAATTAATTAATACTTTAAGGACGTAACGGCTGATTTTAATAAAATTTAATAATTTAGTTCTTTCATACTTACTAACATTTGTAAAGGGTGTTAACAGTTTCTTTAACAATTTGGGAAGAGGTTTAAATAAATTAATAGTTTTAGGACGTAACGACTGATTTTAATAAAATTTGAAAATTTATTCCTTTCATACATACTAACATTTTTAAAAGGTGTTAACCGTTTCTTTAACAATTTGGGGAGAGCTTTAAATAAATTAATAGTTTAAGGACGATTTTAATAAAATTTGAGAGGTTTAACTTACTAACATTTTTAAAAGGTGTTAACAGTTTCTTTTAATAATTTAGGGAGAGGTTTAAATAAATTAATACTTTAAGGACTGATTTTAATAAAATTTGATAATTTAGTTCTTTCATACTTACTAACATTTTTAAAGGGTGTTAACAGTTTCTTTAACAATTAGGGAAGAGGTTTAAATTAATTAATACTTTAAGGACGTAACGGCTGATTTTAATAAAATTTGATAATTTAGTTCTTTCATACTTACTAACATTTTTAAAAGGTGTTAACAGTTTCTTTAAAAATTTAGGGAGAGGTTTAAATAAATTAATACTTTAAGGACATAACGGCTGATTTTAATAAAATTTGATAATTTAGTCCTGTCATACTTACTAACAATTTTAAAGGGTGTTAACAGTTTCTTTTAAAATTTGGGGAGTGGTTTAAATAAATTAATACTTTAAGGACGTAACGGCTGATTTTAATAAAATTTGATAATTTAGTTCTTTCATACTTACTAACATTTTTAAAAGGTGTTAACAGTTTCTTTAACAATTTGGGGAGAGGTTTAAATAAATTAATACTTTAAGGACGTAACGGCTGATTTTAATAAAATTTGATAATTTAGTTCTTTCATACTTACTAACATTTTTAAAAGGTGTTAACAGTTTCTTTAACAATTAGGGAGAGGTTTAACTAAATTAATACTTTAAGGACGTTTGATTTTATTAAAATTTGATAATTTAGTCCTTTTATACTTACTAACATTTTAAAGGGTAGTAACATTTTCTTTAACATTTAGGGGAGAGGTTTAATAAATTAATACTTTAAAGTACGTTACGGCTGATTTTAATAAAATTTGATAATTTAGTCCTTTCATACTTACTAACATTTTTAAAAGGTGTTAACAGTTTCTTTAATAATTTGGGGAGAGGTTTAAATAAATTAATACTTTAAGGACGTAACGGCTGATTTTAATAAAATTTGATAATTTAGTTCTTTCATACTTACTAACATTTTTAAAAGGTGTTAACAGTTTCTTTAAAAATTTAGGGAGAGGTTTAAATAAATTAATACTTTAAGGACGTCACGGCTGATTTTAATAAAATTTGATAATTTAGTTCTTTCATACTTACTAACATTTTTAAAAGTTGTTAACAGTTTCTTAAAAAATTTAGGGAGAGGTTTAACTAAATTGATACTTAAAGTACGTCACGGCTGATTTTAATAAAATTTGATAATTTAGTTCTTTCATGCTTACCAACATTTGTAAAGGGTGTTAACAGTTTCTTTAACTAAACATTTTGGGGAGAGGTTTAAATTAAAATTAATAACGGCTGATTTAAGGACGTAACGGCTGATTTTAATAAAATTTGATAATTTAGTTCTTTCATACTTACTAACATTTGTAAAGGGTGTTAACAGTTTCTTTAACAATTTGGGGAGAGGTTTAAATAAATTAATACTTTAAAGACGTTTCGGCTGATTTTAATAAAATTTGATTTTTAAAAGGTTTAGTTTCTTTCATACTTTTACTAACATTTTTAAAATTTGAAAAGGTTCTTTAACTAACATTTTTTCTTTAAAAATTTAGGGAATTTGGGGAGTGGTTTAAAAATTTGAAATTAATACTTACTACTTTAAGGACATTTCTTACGGGGAGAGGTTTAACTAAATTGATACTGATTGATTTTAATAAAATTTGATAATTTAGTTCTTTCATACTTACTAACATTTTAAAAGGTGTTAACAGTTTCTCAATTTTGGGAAAAATAAATTAATAGGGAGAGGTTTTAAAAAATAAATTAATACTTTAAGGACGTTTACACGGGAAGCTTAATTTTAACTTTAAAAACGGCTTTTTAATAATTTAGTTCTTTCATACTTACTAACATTTTTAAAAGGTGTTAACAGTTTCTTTAACAATTTTGGGAGAGGTTTAAATTATTAATACTTTAAGGACGTTAAATAAATTAATAATTTAGTTTAAGGTTACGTAACGGGGAGAGGTTTAAATAAATTAATACTTTAAGACGTTTTTTTAATAAAATTTGATAATTTAGTTCTTTCATACTTACTAACATTTGTAAAGGGTGTTAACAGTTTCTTTAACAATTTGGGGAGAGGTTTAAATAAATTAATACTTTAAAGACGTTACGGCTGATTTTAATAAAATTTGATAATTTAGTTCTTTCATACTTACTAACATTTTTAAAAGGTGTTAACAGTTTCTTTAATAATTTGGGGAGTGGTTTAAATAAATTAATACTTTAAGGACATAACGGCTGATTTTAATAAAATTTGATAATTTAGTTCTTTCATACTTACTAACATTTTTAAAAGGTGTTAACAGTTTCTTTAAAAATTTAGGGAGAGGTTTAAATAAATTAATACTTTAAGGACGTCACGGCTGATTTTCATAAAATTTGATAATTTAGTTCTTTCATACTTACTAACATTTTTAAAAGTTGTTAACAGTTTCTTAAAAAATTTAGGGAGAGGTTTAAATAAATTAATACTTTAAGGACATAACGGCTGATTTTAATAAAATTTGATAATTTAGTCCTAATTAGTTATTTAGGCGGTGAAATTCGTATCTAGGTGGGGAGGAGTTACACTATATATTTTTCCTTATATATTTTTAAGTTTTACTTTTAAGCTTTGACCCTTAACTATTGTAATCTATTTCTTAGAAATCCCTCATGGGAACTTGCTCTCCTGTGAACTGTAATAAAGAAGCATAAAGCTTCTTAGAAGAAGCCATTGTAACCCTTTATAAACCTCAAGAAATTTTGTAACACTCTCTTAGTACATCCAGAGCCGTCTCCACTCCACGCCACTCTTCTTTCTGATATTGTAACTTTTATTGAATAAACTTCGTTTTAAAAAAAGTCTTTACTATTAAATTGAAGATAACTTATATATGTATATATATATATATATATATATATATATATATATATATATATATATATATATATATATATAACACATATTGATATATTTCTTGACTGTTACTATTATATGTTTAATAAGGTTCTTAAGGTTCAGTCAATAAATAAAACTATTTTGGTACCATTTCAAGACTATATTGTTATAATCATGCTCTATAGTGAAAAACAGGTTACAATAAAATTATATAAGTTATACAGGTTATTTAAAAACATGAAGGTAGCAACAAGATAAATACATAAAAACATGCGTTTGAATAATTAACTACATATAAATACAAAATATGGAAAAGTAGGAAACTACTTACTATGTTACTGGTCGATATGCTATTGGTATCTACTCCTAAATTATAAAAATTCTATTACACAACTGAACTGAGGAATTACTTAGTATGACACTTGTATAGTATGAAGTTTATTATAAAATATCAGTTTTTGCCCATATAAGCAAAAAATGGGTCGTTAAACGCATTTTGGATAAGTTCATTAGAGACACTACAAGGACCATAAAGGATTGGAATTAACATATTTATAACATTTTAAGTTGATTTATTTTACAGTTGTTTAGTTTTATTTATGTGTTCCATCCTTACTCCTTACTATTATTTTAAATTACCTATTAAAAGAAATTTTCAATCAGTTGTAACTATAAAATGAAAATGATAATATTGGGAGAAAAAAATAATTCGATCATTTTATAACATCATTTTTATTTTGTATCTGGTAAATGCGATTTTCGTTAGCTTAGCCTGTCATGGATGCAACAACAGCACCACCAGTAAAAGGTGGTGAGGGGTATTGTATGGGTCCAGTTAAATCTAAGGATTTGACCTGGTAGCCTCCGTCGTCCGCTCGGAAGATATCAGAGAGTCTTATCGAATTATCAGGATTGTACCAGCTGACCTTCCCTCGCACAGTCCAGATACCGTTGCTGTTAAAGAATCCTTCTTCTTCTCGTTCCTGACTGTCTAGCACTATCCTGGTCAAAAATATGGACACTTGTATAATCGCAATTAAGACTAACTATATAATTATAAAATAATAATGTAATTATCTAATAATAATAAAATAACTATGTGATTATTAAATTATTAAAATAACAATCATAGTTTTGATAATTATACTTTTATTTGAGATGGTTCAGTGTTAGAATTCATTTGATATCTTCACTGTTGTCAATATCTTTGTTATGTCTGTAATTCTTGTTATTTTTATTAATAGTTTAGTAGGTATGGGCTTTATATTAATAGTATTAGCCAAATATACAATATAAATGTAAATCCTTATGACGATGACCGAACACGTTGAGCGATAGTTTTAGATCGCTCGATTCGGGAAGTATTAGGTTCCATTCCTGTCTGGGTCGAATTATTTTTTTCTTGGTAATCTCGTAAAACGAGTCTCAGCCTGTCGTCTCTAGTTAGAAAACTAATATAACTTATAGGATAAACGGTCCTCTCTGCCTTAGTTGGAAGGTATAAGGGAGAAGGAGACTCAACGAACAACAAAGTTAATCTTGTAATTGTGAGTGAGGTCACAATTATCGAAGACTATTCCAGTAACGGATTTTATTTTATTTTTTATATATTTACTATATTTTCATTTTATTTTATATTAATAAATCGTCTTCGTTTCACCTTCCTTTACAATGAAAAATATTTATTTAAATATTAATTTAATTTCAAGGTACAAAAAATGTGTTTCAATTGAGAACACCCATGGGTCTATCATTCATCATGCGATAGGAAAGTCTCTTTTGTTTAAATAACGTCGAACAACCCCGTGGTTGTCTTCCGGTGGGTGAAGACAGTTGAACGGAGAACAGTATGCGTTCTCCGCGCCAACGTGTTAAGCACTGCGAATTAAACTAAATTACACACACACACACACACACACATATATATATATATATATATATATATATATATATATATATATATCATTTATTCAATCAATTATATATATATATATATATATATATATATATATATCAATATATATATATATATATATATATATATAACTACACGAAATGACATACACGGAACATTAAAACATATCATGAATGATCTAATTAACGAGGATACTCGAGATTCAGACAATTACGAGCATAAAATAACAAGATCAAATGTTTTAAAACCTCCTGAAACACCTGTTGACTTACCGATAGAAAACCAAGAAATTTGTAATGCAATAGAACTACTGAAAAACAAAAAATCTTCTGGATATGACGGAATCACGCCAACAATTTTCAAAAAATTTTTGAAATAATGCCAAAATTACTTCTAAACGTTTATAAATTATTTTATCAAAGAAAAGAAATCCCTGACAATTGGAAAATAGGACTCTTAGTTTTAATACCAAAACCATCAAGTGATAAGCTAAGACCTATCAGCATGCTTCCAATCATGAGCAAAATTATGGATAGCATTATTAAAAGCAGACTCGTTTATTTTCTTCTTAAAAATAATATAATAAATAAGCAACAATTTGCCTTTTTACCAAGGACAGGTACACTAAATGCATTGCAATTCCTAAATTTGCATATTACTGATGCTTTAGACAAAAAAGATCAACTGTTAGCTATTAGTCTAGATATCAAAGGAGCATTTGACAATGCTTGGTGGCCTGCTATCCTTTATAACTTGAAACAATATAACTGTCCTCAAGACTTATATTTATTAATTAAAAGTTTCCTCGATAACAGACGTATACTACTAAAAACAAATACATTAACTTACTCAAAATCGTTGACAATAGGGACGCCACAAGGATCAGGAATTTCACCCATTTTATGGAATATCTTAATAAATACAATATTTGATCTAAATTTACCGAACGAAATTAAATTACTAAGTTATGCCGATGATATACTTCTTTTAATCAGAGGGCGATATTTTAAAAACTTACCAGAACCCGCAAATTCAGCACTACAAAAAATATCAGATTGGACAAAAAATAACAAATTAAAACTAAACACATTGAAATGTAAATATATCATTTTTAGCAGAAAAAGAAATATACCGGACCTAAACC
Source organism: Euschistus heros (assembly GCA_003667255.2). Lineage (NCBI taxonomy): Eukaryota > Metazoa > Arthropoda > Insecta > Hemiptera > Pentatomidae > Euschistus > Euschistus heros. The sequence continues at coordinate 237,075 of RCWM02000878.1, read as the reverse complement.
TACATATAGACAAAGAGAGAATCGAAAGAACGGAAACACTGACCTTTTTAGGCGCGCTATTCGACAAAAAACTAAAATGGACACAACATATTGAAAAAATATACAATACAACTTTAAAAACCATCAACTCTCTCACTATTGCTGCACGGACAACTTGGGGCTTAAAAGCTGATTCTCTGAAAATTATCTATGAGGCAGCATTGATTCCAAAGATGCTATATGCGGCACCAATTTGGCATAAAGCTATTCAGAAAAAATGCAACCTTCAAAAATTACAGAAGTTACAACGGCTCATAGGAATCAAGATAGTAAAAGGATACAAAACTATATCACATGATGCAGCATGTGTTTTAGCCGGCATGATACCTATAGATTTAAAAATAAACGAAATAGTGAAATTCACATCAATAAAATTAGATAGTTGTGACTACGGAACTATCTTAAAAGATTCAATAGATTACGAGACTAAACCTTCACACTGGCTACACCCTGCGATACACGCGAAAATTAATACACAGTTAACACAGATTGCAGAGAAACCTGCAGACGTTACTAATATATTCACAGACGGAAGTAAAGAAGGGGACAATGTAGGCTGTGCTTGGTTACTTTGGGACAAGAGAGAAAACATGATAAGTGCTAAATATAAGCTGGGTGCAACTTGTTCCAATAACCAAGCAGAAAAATATGCAGTCTTAAAAGCAACAGAATTCCTTCTTGATCTTCCTACTAACGTACACCACGACATTGTAATATTGACAGATAACATGACTCTAATACAATCCATACTTAATCCTAATATTCATGACCAACTAACTGAAATCATTAGACAAAATATATACACACTTATTTTATCAAACATCAATATCGACATAAAATGGTTAAGGGGCATTCTGGCATTGACGGAAATGAAATGGCTGACACCTTAGCAAAAGAGGCAGCCAAAAGTCAACTATTTCCGTCATATAAGAAAACACCACTATCATTTCTCAAACATGATATTAAACAAAACATAATATCAATTTGGAATGATCGCTGGTTTAAATCTGAAAAATCCCCAAGCCTGCATAAATTCATTCCAAGAATAACAAAAAATAATTTCAACATACTCAAATCCACACATTACAAACTGACACAGGTCTTAACAGAACATGGACAAACTAAAGCATATCTAAAAAGGTTTAATTTAATAAACAGTAACATATGTACTTATGACGGACGAGAACATACATTTAAACACATAATTTACGACTGCTTATTATATGACAGACAAAGATCCAAACTAATTATGACGCTGTTTTTCAAAGGTGAAAATTGGCCTGTGACAGAATATGACTTGTACAACAAATACAGAGCTGAATTTAAAAAATTTATCTACAGCTTGGACTTTGACCAACTGACCAAGGACTGAGAAGGTGGAAGGACATTTCATGAAAAATCCTTTAAATAGTTAAAATTATGGGCTAAAATCAGCCATGGACCATATTTTTTTTTATTTCTAATTTTCGTATTCAATTTGTAATGTTTTATTTGTTTCTTTTATATTATGTTCAATGATCTGAATTATTTTAATAATATTATTGTTAAAGTTTCAATGTAAATGTAATTATGACAATTAAGGTACGTAGTATACATTTGTATGGAACGTACAACCTAAATAAACGGTCCTTTCAAAGGGTTACTTTGAAAGGAAAAAAAAAAAAAAAAAAAAAAAAAAAAATATATATATATATATATATATATATATATATATATATATATATATATATGTGTGTGTGTGTGTGTGTGTGTGTGTGTGTGTGCGGAGTTAAAGTGGCTTATTCCTTCCCACCGTCGCCAGTACTTCCTAGCATCCTTTCTTTTTCAAACCGTTCAATCCCATCATCCACCTTACATTTCCGAACTACTTAAATCCTCAAATCCTCAATGTTATTACCCGCCAAACCCGGTGACCGAAAAACAGATCTTTCGTAATACGATCCTCTTCTTTCTCGAACTCCATCCTTCTCAACATTCGTCATTCAATTAACCTTTCCACTTTCAAATACCATCTCTTTAACCACCTACTATCCACCCAGATCCTGTCCTCCAAAAACTGTCAATAGCCACTTTTATTTGTTTGAAATATAAACAGTTTGTATTCAAGATTCAAGAAATCTTTTTGTTTGTTTAAAAAATTATTATAAATTTTCTTTTACTTTTTATTAATATCTTTTTTCTGCTCTTTTTTTATTATTATTAGATGTTAATTTGTTATGAAAATATAATTTCATTTTAAGGCTCTGAAGGCCCTTGACTGTACATTATATTTTATTCTTAAGGGACTTAAGGTCCCAGAATAAATGAAGAACTTTATTATTATTATATGTATATAATTAGCATACTTATATATTAATATAAAATGTATATAAAAGAACTAGCTGATGTAAATGTAATGTTGGTGCAGACAGATATTGAGGAGTAGGGCCACAACTGATTACCACTGTTAAAAACACTATGCATACTTATCTTGAAAGCTCTGTAATTACTTATAAACATGAGACACCTATAGTTCACACCCTAGGGTTACTTTCGCTTGCAGATTCGTCTAATCACGATGGGTTATATTCGACAACCTTCCCGTCCGAAGTTTCTAATTTATATAATAACGGAAATATTTTTCTATCTAGATTTTATAGAATTCAAGATGGAAAAAGGATTGGAAAAGGGTTCGAAAAGTTGTTACAGGAAAAGAGGTTCACTTTATGGCAATTGCTGAAGTTAAGAAAAGAGGGAAACAAGAAGTATAGTTGATAACATTTTGCTCTGTATCTGGATCATTGATAACAGTAACGTCAATAGAGTGTAGTTTTAGGTTTAAGGGGGAAATTTATGAATACCGTGATTGAAGAATAGTGAGTTTATAAGCATCGGCTGATTGCGGTTGACATGTAAGAAGATGAATGAAGATGTGAGAATAAATACCATCGCCGTCGTCTACAAACCGGATAATAATGACTTTGCCACAGAGAGAGAATTCAAAATTCATAGTGAAACAAAATACACCAAAAATTCGATGAAATGATTTCTGAATTTGAAAAATGGTGATGGATACAGCCACAACTTAGTTGTTGCCCCAACTTAGTAGTAGTTGGCATGACTCTCATAGGCGTATCCAGTAAAATATATTCTCAGATTCTAGAAAAGAGGATTTCTCTAAGATGGGCAATGCAAATCGTGATAACTAAAGGTCTTTGAAAAAAGTATTATTAAAAAAAAAAAAAATAAGAACCGATACGTAACTAGAAGATGACCGAATACATCAAAGTCATACAATGACGGTGATAACCTATATAAAAAAGCCAGTAGCGGAGTAAGATTTTCCAAACTTGTATTTTTGAGAAATTAAAACCACCAGATGCCTCCGGCTAAGTCCTTTATCGTTAATTTTGGTTATGAATTCAGTTCTTCAGAAAACCGGCACAAAATTAGAAATTTCTGCAGGGATAGACCGATCTCCTAAATGGTATTCAGTTATTTTCTCAGGGTATGCCACGGATATCCAGTAAAAAATGTAGCAAGCTAAATGATGGATTGATAAAGAACAATATGGTCATAAACCCTATAAAAACGAATGTGATGAGAGTTGGGAAGTGGATAATGCATGTCATTAATGTTCAATATAAATTCCTTGATTATTAATTAGATCTACGCACACGATTAAAGCTACTAAAAGATAATTTCTAAACAGAAGAGAAGGAAAAAAAGCAACAAATGTGGCTTTATCTACACCAACAGTTCTTATTATTCTAAAGTTCTCCTTATTCTAAAGTTCTCCTTAGCCCAGTCAAATAAGAAATTTTATACAGCAAATGGCTTCCTAAATAAGGGGCGAAAAGTCACAATCCTTAGCATGTTAGCATAATTAGATGTTCAAGGCTAAAGGTCACAAAAATCACATAAAGGTTTTTTCACATATCTCTATTTCTATGCATCGGACGTCAATCAAGAAGGTTACAAAACTTGTTGATAATAATATTTTCTATAGTTTTGGTTCTATTTTTTTTTTTTTTTTTTTTTTTTTTTTTTTTGTCAGAATAAACCGTTTTCGAGATTTAGCGCTCCGATCTGAACTTTTCATTTTTTCAACTAAAACCTGGATAAATTTACTATTAGGCCCTTTATATGAAATTTTGATTAAATTCAGTAATATACCCTAGCAAGGTCACTGAAAATGTCAAAAATCGTCAGATGTTGCCAAAACTTACATATTTAGCGTGCTGGCTAGGATGTATTTATGATGTAGGATGTATTCATGTATAGGATGTATAGAAGCCAAACTAGAAGATGTTCGAAACATTACTATCAGGTTGAACCTCAATGATAAGCCAGACAATGAGATAATTGAGAAAAACTGACTGGGATGGCTAGTTCACCTCCTATTGATTCAGAATGGCGCCATTGCTAGACCTAAGCGTCAAAGTGGAGGTGAAATAAGGAAAAGGTCCACGACTTAGGACGAAAGAAATGAAGGGAGATTTCTCGATAAGAAAGGGAATAAAAAAAATTACTGACATATACCAACAGATCTGAAGAGCTCTGAAGCAGACTTTTTTCAAACCTTGCATAAGTAGTTTTAGAATAGTGAATATGGTTATGTGAATTTTAAAGCTAATGATAATGATGATTAAGGGTAATATTTACACAACAATAAAAACAAACGTCCACCGTCACCAATTTATTTTATTTATTTTTTATTTCTCACTCTTATTTATTTATATATTTTTAAAGGCATCCAAACACTAAGAAAAATAATAATAATCTTTTTATACTTCTAAATTTTAAAATATATTCCAATATTTTTTTGTAGGATATTGATGATTTTTTTGTCCTTTCTAAGAGGGTTGGATGTCATTAGTCTTAAAGTTTCAGATTGTACAGATTGCAATTTCCAAAACTGATTATTTTTTTGCTGGAGTGATAAGGTGTTGTTTTAAATTATTAATATTTGTTTTAGTCTTCTCTAGTTATTTCATAGTTTTATGAAATTGTTATATTTTTTTTTCCATTGTTTTATGATGATTAAATGTAATTTTATGGAATGTCATATAATAAGATATTCAAAACGTTTTATTTTTTTTATGTGCTCATAGTGTCCATTTGATGAAATCAAAATATATTTATTGATGTAGAACCATCAAGTGGATTTCAATAAAAATTTGCGTCGGACAGTCATAAGGTCCTTCGGTGGGTCCAATTAGTTTGTTTTGTTTAATTAAACTTACTAATTAATTTAATATTTACGTTATAATAACCACAGTTATACAATGAAAATTCAACAATACCTAAGGAGATAACTGCCATCCGAATAAGTAATCTTCTGTTGATAATCTAAATCTTGGTCATCATAGTAAATAATAGTATTTTCTACCTCTTCCTTACCTTTAGTCCCTGCAATGGCAATTGATATTATTGCAGCCAATGCCTGAAAAAAGGATAATTAGTTGTTTTTATTTTAAACAATGAAAATACTTTTAAAAAATATACGTAAATACAAGATTTGTATTGATTATATATCAATTAACATTTTTACTTTTTTAGAAAATAGATGATTAATATGTCTTAAAAGTAGTAGTTTAAAAGAAATAATTAAATAAAAACTGTGACATAACTAGAACTGATTCTTTGTATGATCGACTGCTTACTTTAAAAAAAAAATCTATCGTCTCAACCATTTTTAACTTTTTCTGACTACGTCCTCTTGAAGCGATGAGTATTTTTTGTTGAAACTTATTGTACATTATATAACAATATAATATAATATAATAATATATTATACTTTTTATATAGGATATGTGAAGGACAGTCATGAGGAATGGAGAGCTTCCTTCCGATCTCTTATGTTGGAATAGTACCTTTCAACTATAATTAGACATTATTATTATTATTATTATTATTATTATTATATATAATTATTACAATTATAATTAGGCAAAAATTCTTGAACAATGCATCGTCATATAAAGATGCTAACGAACATACCGAGAAATAGGTGTTTATGTCACTGACACTGTTAAATACCCATTAAGATTTGGCGTTATCACTAAATATCCTGGAGTCATTATAATACTTAATTAGTGACCCATTTACAGCTTATCAACGTTAAGCCGCATTTCAGTATTTTAAAAAAATTCTTTTGATTTTTCAGGGTCGATCATATTTATCATATCATAAATCATAATTTATATAAAATCCCGAGAAATACCTACGCCATTTTTGCCAAAAATACACATTTAGCATGCTAACGTGGGTGTTAGGGTAAATCACGGGTTATTGTCATAGTTAAGGAAATTGATTGATGCAAAAGAGGATATCGTCTAGACAGTCTCGCAGATTACTATATTTTTTACATATTTAGATTCACAAATTTTTGTTCTATTAAATGGTAAATTAACTAAAGCTCTGTATTTTTCCTTGAAATAGATTTTTCAGTTTTTATACAAATATCCTAAAAATACCAGTTATGGGCACAGTGTATGAGTTATGGTCATAGTAAAAACTAGTTATGGTCATATGAACAAAAATTTTGTAAACAATTGCATTTATTATTTTAAAATTCACTATTTATGCATACCTATCAATCATTTGAGGTTAATAAATATTAAGGATTAATTAATCAAAAATAAAACTTCGTAAAAACTTTATTATTACAGTGTTACTGCTGCTTCCGCGATTTAAAAGAAATCCAGACTCGTCGCCATTAAAAATCCGCGATGGGTGACACAAAACATCAAAGACGTGTTCTTCCTTCAAAATATTTTCCACTGAGTCAAACCAACCACGGATGTCTTTCTCAGACACACAAGAGCTGACTGGTGATACGGCTTCAGTGGTTCTACTGGAGATATTTGGATGGCAACGGAGAAAACCCCTATACCATCTGTCACTGGGCATACCATATTTAAATTTACATTGTCGGTTCGAAACCATAGCTAGTTCTTTGACGCTCAAGAATAAATCAATTTTTTATTTGGGAAACCCCCGTCTAGAGCAATGCATAAGGAATAAGGACTAACAGGTCCTCCGCAGACAAAATGGGGTCTGCCACTACACTGAAACCTTCCTATGCCCTTTAATCTCATCCTTCAATGAAGCCACAATAAAGATTTTAAATAGATTTATAATAAAAAAATTTGTTGCTCACATCGTTTTGGCATGTGCGCCACTTGAATTAATGTTTATTTCTTCTGCTATCAAAGTATGTATGTAACTGTATTTGTGGCTCGTTTTTAAGTATCAAAAATCGACACTTTGTCGTCGCAGACAAGTATTCCACTACATTAGACCACAATGGTTATTAAAAAAATAAGTATATAACCAAAGATTTCATATTACAAACTGTATCAACGGAATTCCCTTTTGAATCGACAAGATCCCTTAACTATGACCAAAACTAGTGATTAACTCTATAATATAATGAACTTTGCTGTACTGATTTTGTAGGTTTTATTATTTTTCTTTCTGTTAAAAATGCATTCCAATATATATATATATATATATATATATATATATATATATATATATATATATATATATATATATAATAGAAAATACCTATTTCTATTCAGCAACAATTTGAGTCGCTGTGAATTTATAAATATTTATTTTAAGAATAAATAAATATTTGGAACTAGAAATATTTGTAGTTCAAGTAGGTACTGAAGAACAGTGGAAAAAAATTGGTTATCAAAACATATATTACAGGGAGAGGGAAAAAGTAACCAAAGTTTTTGAAAATATGTGGTCCAATATAAAGCCATTTTCAAAAAGCTATTAAGTTTATATGCTAAATTTGGACTACCCCCGCCTAAATTTCGAAGGCGTAATCTCGCAGTCAGCTATCTATCAGAATATATATAAAGTCCACACACCCTACATATAAATATATATTCGATTCAAAATTTTCTCGACAGTTTCGATTAAACCCAAGAGCAACAGTACTATTTGCTGAAAGACTATCACAAGCTATTATTGAACTAAAATCAATCCAGTAGTATGTCCCTACAAGGACTTACTAATCCTCAAAACTAGATTTAACAAAATATCGTAAGAACAACACAAGAGATTATGTGATGATATCATCAAAAGTTTCTACAATGAATCCAAACATTACTAAATCATTTACGAATATGTACCGATGGATCCAAATCAGACACATTAACGGGATCTGCGTTCGTAACACCAAATTCAACTCACAAGAGAAATTTCCATCTTTATAGTATCTATACAGCTGAATTTAATGCTGTCGCGTCAGCACATCACTTTTTTTGTCGCATACATTCATAAAACAATATAGCAATAATTTCAGATTCCTCTTCAAAGGCTGAATAACAAGTATTCAGATCATCCCGTCATCCTTGAATACATAATTTTTTTTTTTTTAAAACTCGTCCATCCTCATATGGACCATTTTTTTTGCCCATTTTTTATGCCCAACCATATAGGTATTAAAGGGACTGAATTAGCAGATCCAGCTGCTAGAGAAGCATTATTTCTCACAAAAAAGAGAAACAGCCGATCTAACAGCATTGTAATTTTTCCGTTCGAAAAAATAGCAACAGAATGGCAGTCGATGTGGTATCAAAGCCCACTCAGTAAACTGAAGGCTTTCAATAAATCTGTAAATTGAAATTGGTAACCAAGTGACTACCTACTTGGTTACCAACGCTCTAAAACACAATAAAATAAATCGAGTCGTTGTGATGTAATTGCATTATTTTTGCTTTTTTAACATTCTCTATAACATTTAATCTAATTATTTCACTGGAATAGATTCACTAAGATTAAATTAACTGTTTTTTATCTTAAATATATATTTTATCTATAGATCGTTTTTCTACCAAGAAGGGTCTAAAAATATTACATGGCGTCTCTTTTGGCTTGGGTCTATGGTTTTCTAGTGTAACTTTGTTTCACCCTTATTATGTGTATCTTCTTCTTTTTTTTTTTTTTTTTTTACACTAAACTATGTAACATTTTGAGACACTCTAGTTCTGTTGGTAACGCTCGGATTGCAAATTTTCCGAAAGTTTCATTAGAAATAGCAAACCTAAAAGCAATATTATAGATAGACAAATCCATGATCTATTGTTTTTCCCAGTCAGTGGGAAATTGAGTTTTTCTAAGCTTTTGCTTCGATGTAACTTGTTTAGAAGTAATATAGCAGACGATATTCTATTGATTTAAAAATATTAATGTAGTAAAATTTTATTTAATTACTAATTAGTATTTTTTTTTAAATACAAAATTTTCCCATTTATTTGTTATTATTATTATATATGGATTTGTTTCTTGACTGTTGCTATTTATTTAATAATGTTTTTGAGGTTCAGTCAATCGACAGAGCTAAGTCTAAGACAAGTCTAAAGCACATATGGAAAATAAACTTGAATGTTTAATAATTTTTAAAAATGGTCGAGCAGCCACCGCTGGATCACTTTAAATGGGTCACTTTGTTTTTGTTTTTTTTTATTTCCCTATCTATAATATCCCTACAGAAGAGAAATGAACAAAATGAAAAAAAAAAAAAATAAACGATTAGTTTTAATAAAAAAATATTAATTATAATGTATTTATCAACTTTTTAAAATCGTTAGTTTCCTGCAGAAGCATTGGTTATTTTTGATTTTTATTTTAATAATATTTAATATTTCAGGAGTATGATTAAAGCTATTATATATAAATCTAAATAATTAGTAGAATTGTTGCTGTTCAGTACTTACGATGGACTTCATCTTGCCTGGATATGAGAAGTTAACTCCATGGCTCAGAGGTTGCATAGATATAGTCGGAACCCCTCCAGTATCTTACGTGTTGCGCAAGAGTCACATAAAGAGGGAAACACTGCTAAGACAAGTATTGTATTATCATTTTAAATTAAATAATTGGAGCTAGGTAGGACTGATTTAAGCTTTAATAGAAGACCTTGGTACCAAATCCTATCAAATACTTTAGTGACATCTAAAAATGCTCCAGATGCGAATTGTTTTCGTTCAAGTGCAGTTGACATGTAGTCCATGACACGGTGTAGCTGTTATGATGGGGAAAGAAATTTACGAATTCCGAATAGAAGGTCTGGTAGTATATTGTGTTGTCAGTGTCTTAAGTCAGTCCGGTCATATATAATATATATTTGAGCACATAAGTATTTTTTTAATTTATTTTTTTTTATAAATTATAAATATCTGCTTCCTGCCCAAGTTGGAGAACAGCAGGATGTTAAGCCCCCACAAAAAAAAAAAAAAAAAATAGAAAGTACTAAAATACATTAATTCAATGTAGAAAAGTGTCAAGAAAAATTTATCCTTTAAAATTATTTGCTAGAGTGGCTAGTTTAAGAGATATATAGATTTTCCTGATGTAAGAATTGACGGATTTTCGTTCATTTTGAAAAACATTTCTAATTTTCCGGGTTAAACATTTGTAAATCTTACCCTAACCGTGTATTGCTTCACGAGTCGAATACTAATTTTACAGAGACAATTTACATTTTTACTTGTTTTTTTACATCATTGCATTTTTTTAATTTTAAACAATAGTACATTAGTATATAATATCATTAGTATAACAAATATTTTGAAAAAGTTTTGACTAATTTTAAGTATCATACTATCGTATGTTTTGACATGAATGAAAGTTCTGTGACAATTATTACTCAGAGACTAACAGTGGTAATTTTGCACAGAGAATATGGGAGTGACAAAGAAAAAGAATCTAGAGGGGGGAATGAATAATAAAGGCAAAAAAAGAAATAAACAAACTTTCAAAAGAAATTACAAGAAATTTTCAAGACAGCATTTCGATATTCGTCATATAGTTGGTTAGCTTTGAAGGATAATTTAAGGAATAAATATTAGGGGTGGACAGATTTAGACGCGTGATGTAGAATCTGATGTAACGACGTTTAATGAGCTAATTAGGGTATTCGAAATTAAATAGTTCGCTCAGTTGGTCGAAAACTTTCTTCTTCGGCGACTGTCGATGCTGTGAGCAATGCTTGAGAGAAGATTTATTAATAGGTATTTTTATTTATTTTTTGATATTTAAATGCATTATATTGCATTTTATTTAATTTGTAATCGATCCTATTTAAAATTAAACTGCTTTTTCTTTTTTGTTGAAACTATATAAGGAAATGCAGTTAGCGGTCTGTTCAAAATCGTGAGGACAAATTACTTTAGGATATTCTGCTGTGGAGCCATAACTAATAATTTTCTATAAACACGTCATAAGTATTGAAGAATGCATCGGAATGCAATGGTGATAACAAATCACAACCCGACACCTACATAAGCAGGCTCATGTTTTTTTTTTTTTTCTTTTCTGGATTATATTGTAATATATTATTTATTATTAATTATTCACCAATTGCCTAAAAATTCACACGTCACATTCTGCGATCCTTCATAGGTTTGTTACGAATCAGATTTTTCTTTTTTTAATTTTAAGAAGTTTCAGGAGACCCAAACAATATTTTGTTGTAGGTATCTGAGTCCGCTTTTTTTCCATTAATTTTAAAATGTTTTTGTAGTAAAAATTGTATTAAAGTATTTAAAAAAATATTTTTATAACAAATGATTTTTTTTCTGGCCTCCTTCATGCCTGACATGCCAATTATCTTACATACAATAATCTCATCTGATTGTGGTCACAGGATGAGTGACAGGTGTGGATTTAAAAATAAATTAATACTAAATTGTCCCTAACTGATCGAGAAAAAAAATCAGCTTAGACTGGAAACTAATATGATTTGATAAAGTAGGTATGTGACAGACCAGGGTATTTTATTAAGTTTTTTTAAATAAATTATTCCTTATTATAAAAATAATAAATGACAAAAGGTATCTAATTTCAAATCTATTTTTTTTCTCTTCTTCTCTCTCTTTTTTTTTTTTAAATATATTTCCTTTCCATAGTTTCCCTACAGAAGAAACGTGTAAATTTGTTGTAACTTGTATTTTTTTTTTTTTAACTTTACCTTTTATTCACACCTGTAAAATATTAAATTAACAACCAACAGATGTTACGATCAATTTGTAATGATAAAATACGTGTTAAGAAAAAGAACATATCAGGAAGACCATCGCCCAACTGTACCTCTTAATGGCTTTGGTTCATGTTTTGAGATTAAGAGATCTCTAATCCACATCCTTTTTAATCTTCTTATAATATTGTAGGGCGCACACGTTGTGGTCATTGTTTTTATGCTTGTATTGTTGTTGAAATCTGTTATAAAATCGTTTATGGTGACAACAAGTGTATTCACTAACAGCTGGTAAGGCAAGCCAGAATGTAAAGTTGCGTTACCAACACGTAAAGGTGCTATTGTAATAAGTCTAAAGCCGTGTCCACACTATGTCGATAGACAAAGGCAATCGACAATGTCGTTTGACTCGATTGAGTTCAGTCTGATCTACACTAAGGTACGTCCTCACTACGTCGATCTAACTGGAGCTATGTTGTCGTGGACAATGTCGAACCATTGTGTACGTGTTGTCGACTTTGTCGAATATGTCGGGTCGAACCGAATCTCAACCCGAATCAAGGCGGTAAAGATCAGAGGAAGTCTAATCTACGATAGTGTGAACGTGTCGAATGTGTTTTTTCAACATCACTGAAGAATAAAATAAATATTATTTAGAAATAAATCTAAATTACGTCAATAAATTAGAAGGAAAATGAAAATGTTTATAAAATGACTGCGGCAGTGGCTAATCCTTTTTCCATCGCCCCTTTGACCAGTGTTACAACAGATAACAGGTAACCTCCACCACTATCAGACGTTATCCTTATGCAATTTACAATGTCGTCGTGGTGTGTTGTCGAGTAATACGAGAGGACTAAATCTCAAAGTGTACTGAAAAAGACCTTTTTATATATATATATATATATACAGTAACTTGCATTGTTTTTAAAAAAAAAAAAAAACTTTATTTTTTTATAATAATCTATATTAATTATAGTGTATTTACCAATTTATTACAAACGTCCGTTTTCTATAGAGGCAACGGTTATAAGTGATAAATTTAGAAGTTTAATTAAATATATTACAACTATATCTAAAAAGATATTACAACTGTTGCTTCTCATTACTTACCGAAGACTTTCCTGGAGGTATCCAAATGAACTCCATGATTCCATAGAGGGTGGATTGACATAGTCAGAAACCCTCCAATGCCTTTTGACTTAGACAAGTATTTCAGTAAAATAATAAAACACTGATCATGGAACAAGTCAGGTAAAGGAGTATCGTTTTAACATACAGAATAAATAAACACAGATATCAACTGAATAAATAAAAATGTCACAGATCCTTCTAAACTGCAGTCAAGATTTATTCTGGTATGGTTTTAATGATCATCTAGAATTTTTAAAAATGTCTGATTGTTTTAATGAAATACAATGATTTGCGCAATATATATATATATATATATTTTTTTTTTTTTTTTTATTTTTTTTTTTTTTTTTTTTTTTTTTTTTTTTTTTTTTTTTTTTTTTTTTTTTTTTTTTTTTTTTTTTTTTTTTTTTTTTTTTTTTTTTTTTTTTTTTTCTTTTTTTTTTTTTTTTTTTTCATGGACGAGTCTTTTAGGTGGGGTCTATAATGCTCTTGTGCAAAACATTTTTTCACCCTCAAAATTTGAAACACATTACTTTTCACCTTCAATAAATATAACATTCCTACGCGCTCTAGCTTAGCTAGTTTCGCCCGTTTAATATACACTCCTGCTGTGCAGCTCGAGCTAATTCTATAATTTTTACTGTCCGAGAAGAATACTTCTTGACACATACAAATGTAACACGAAACTGATTCTTCAAAACAGGGAGAGAGAAAACTAAAGTCTAAAGGTGTGGTTCCGCATAGAGCTTCCAAACGCGGCAGCTGGAAGTTCATTAGTTCGTTTTCTGGTGATGATTTCACAAAATATACGAGGAGAGTTAAGAAAACTCGCTGAAACCACAATTTTATTATTTTTTCAGACGATGTATAAAGTACCAGTTTTTTACTGTGAATATTTTATTGACAACCCGTTGTTTTCGTTAAATCAATTTTATCATGTAAGATAATAAAAGTGTAAGTTATCGATAATCTTACATGATAAAATTGTTTTAAAGAAAACCGGGTTGTCAATAAAATATTCACTGTAAAAAACTTTATGTAATTACAATAAAACATCACTTAAAAGATATACGCACAAAAGAATGAAACTTGTACTTCTAAATTAACTTTTTAATTTAATCCTGTGTGTATAAATTGTATAAATGGTGAAAATTAATATATATTTTTTTAATTTTATTTCTTTTATTTTATTTTATTGTTTTGGTTTCATGTTTTTTTATAAATAAAAAGTAAATTTTTTTTTTTACTATTATTTTTTTTTTTTTTTGTAATTCAATCATTTTTATGAAAATGTACAAATTCCAGTTAACAATTTTTTAATAAATAAATAAAAATTATTTTTATATTCGTTTTTATTTTATTTTAATGTATAATATACCTAAATATTAAATACATTAAAGAAAAAAGTATTAATTGTGGCTTAGTATGTAAAATTGAAATTTAAAGTTGGGGTGCGAGCGCTCCCCACTCAGTCCTTTACGTATTACAATCCACCCCGTCCTAGGAAAGTTAATCCAGTTTATACGTCTCTTCATAGCTGTTTTAATATTTGTTATTATACGTACATTTTCGTAATTTTCATTCTATTCATATTTGTTATATGATATGATGTAAGATATATTAGTCCAATCATTAAACACATAGTAGAGTGCATGGAATAAGCGATAACCTTTTGACTTCATAGCTTCGTTACGAATATTTAGAAGGTAAACATATTAAAAGTCCCCGCCCCTGGAGGGTGAGCTAACGGTGTGGGGAGGGGAGAAGTTAAATATTTTTGGTGTTTCCATTATATCTTGAAAACAGTTGACTCTAGAAAAATATGCTTCAAATAAACATAAAAGCTAATTAAATATTCTATAAAATTAAGACTATATAAATTTGTTGTAATTCTAACTGGTTACGAGATCTTTATTGAAAATGGGTGATTTTCGGGAAAAAACAAATGTTACACTTTTTGTCAACCTGTTGCTTCCAGAACCTTACAAAATCATTTTTCAGAAAATACGTCAGGGATAAAATTGTAGACCATTAAATGTACTTTCATTTCATATATACTTTTCTCGTATTTGGAGCAAATGTTAAACAAAAATTGAGGTGAACATTTTTTTTTATTTCTAAAATTATCTATTATTAATAACTTATATCTCGAAAACAGTTGGAATTTCGACGAATATATATATATATATATATATATAATTAACTTTATATGAAATTCAATTAGCTTTAATTTTGATTGATAGCATATTTTTCTAGAGTCCACCGTTTTCGAGATATAATAAAAAAAACACAAATTTGGGACCTTCTCCCCTCCCCCCACCCTCAGCTCACCCCCCAGGGCCGAGGACTTCCAGTGTGTTTACCTTCTAACTATTCCTAGCCCTATATATAACACCGTATCTTTGAAACCTCTCTTGCACAGCGCTCGCCACCTACAGGTAAATTTTTAAACTTCACTGCGCACCACATATTTACTTTTTAACAGCAATTTAATGGAAAATATATAAATGTTATTATTGCTAAATCCTCCTTAAACTATGAAGATGATATAGTTAAAATTTGGTACAGATTGGTTCAGTAATTTTCGCGGTTAGTGATCACAAACAAAAAATGGCTTGTCCTTTTATTTGGTAGTATAGATAACAAAGAAAAGAAAATTAAAAAAATGGAGAGCATAAGTATTAGGTCTTGTTGCATAAATGACATTGTTGAAGAATTGCTTTTATTATATCGATCATTTTCTGCAACAGCGACATTACTCAAAAACTAGCTTTTGAGTTATGGCGAGCTTTTGACTGTATAATAAACCAATCACCTATGTAGTTTCAGTCGGTCGAACGTTATATTTGAGCTTCAACTATTCACTAAGAGAGAGCAGGATATGACCATTGTATGTCTATAGATCGTCCTGTACTTTATTCACAAAACTGTCCATCTGCAAAATTGAAGTTTTTAAGTTATGTCGTTGTTGCAGAAAATGAGTGATATAAGGCCATGGGTTGTAACACGTCCTATAAAATTCATTTTTTGCATTCCCATATGAATTTCTTCCCTCCCAAATCGGGAGCAGGTTTAGATAAACACGGAGAACGATTTCATCAAGAGATAGGCCAAATGGAAAAAATGTAAAGCGGTAAATGCAATAAGAAGATGCTTGCCGACTACTGTTGGGCACTAAAACGGATGAGGCGTGATGAAGACTACAAAAGTAAAACATATACACATTAATTATGTTCTGCAATTAATATTATTATTATTTTTTTTTTAATTTTTTTTTACAAGATGCGGCCTTATAGACCACGTGAATATCATTTCCTCCCAACTCTCCCCACACATCCCTTCCTCTTCTTCTCCCACCTCTTCTTCATTCTCTCAGACTGCATTCTTCTTTCTTCCTCACTCCATTCTCTCCTTCCCCTCACCTCCTTGGTACCCACAAGGACCTTTATTTCCCTTAGTTTTCCCTATATCTATTACTGTCGAAACAGTCCTGATTTGAAATTCCCAATTTCCCCGTTTTTTCTTCATCTGTCCGATGTACCCCCCAACCCCTTTATATCCCCACATTTGCTCAAAGATCTTCCTATTTATTTTGTTCTGGTTCATCCTGGCCATATGACTGTAGAAACGTAGCCTCCTTAACCTAATGTCTATTTCCAGGTCATCCATTACTCTGTATAATCCTCTGTTAGGCCTCAGCCTATATCCTTACGGTAATTTTATTGGCCCATATATTTTCCTCAAGATCTTCCTCTCTACTCCCAAAAGTTTCCTCAAGCTAGGAAGAGAAGCGGTCTCCATTCCATACAGAATAACTGGCTTGACAACCGCGTTGTAGTGTCTAATCTTCGCTATTATTGAAAGACCCTTTTTACAGTATAGGCTACTGGTGGCAAAGCTGAGTCTTTCCATCTTGACCAACCTCTCCTCCATACCCCTTTTCCTCGGACCCATTACTACAAATAATCTCTCCCAAATACTTGAAGCTATTTGTGACCCTGATTTCTCCATATTTTGTTTTAACTGTTCCCGAAAGTTTCGATCCGTATTCATGAACTCTGGTTTTTCGAACGATATTTGTAAACCCATCCTTTCAGCTATTTCTTTTAGGGCGTCCAGCTGCCCTATTGCTTCATCCGCAGATTCCGCCATGAGGGCAAGATCATCAGCATACGCTAGACATCTTACTCTGACATTATTATTTTTGGTTCCTAATTTTGCCCCCGCGCTATTTTTGACCCACAATTCCTTCATTACTTTATCCAGCACTATATTGAACAGTACCGGAGACAGATAATCTCCCTGTCTAAGACCTGTCCTCACCAGAAAGAGCCCACTGATGACTCTTTGGAATTTCACCTTTGAGGTCGTGTTGGTCAGCGTCTGTTCTACCAACCTCCTTGTCTTTCCGTCCACTCCATACTCTTCCAGAATCCCCAGTAATGCCCTCCTATCCACAGAAGGTCTATCTTAAATATTATTATTATATATATTATTTTTTCACCAAAACAAATGTTAAAAAAATATATCAAAAAATCGCTAATTCGCTTCCAATTTCTAAAATAATGTGTTTGATAGATGTTTCAGAAACAATATTATTTTAAAGTAAATCATTGGATTGAATAAGTTACGTTTGAAATAATATAAAATAAAATCAGTTTTGATTTACTTACAAAGTAACTCATTTTTTTTCTTTGCTTTTTAAAATATAATTACATTCGGATTAAGAGTTTAATTTTTTTTAATTGTATTTAATTATTGGATTTAAATTTTTACTTCAAATAAATAGGAAGACGAAGACCGGGATTGTTATTGATAGTTGTAAATTGTAATGCATTAGGCACGTAAATTGTTTATATACTAGTCTAACGACTTTCTTTAAGATAAGACCAGTGCTGTCTTAACTGTTGATCGAGTAAGATCATCACACATGACTGCAGTCAGCGAACATTTTCGCCGCCGAATTTTTTTCTTCTCATTTTCTTCTAACATCTAGATTCACCGATGGTGACTCTCTCGTAAAATGTCGATGTGAGTGAACTTCAGGAAGAAGACTGAAGACAACAAACATTCACGTACTCAAAGTTACCCATATCACAACTGATCAGGTCAGTCAACGATATATTTTAGCAATGGCAATTCATCCAAAAAAAATTCATCATAATTTCTAAACAAGGACTATTGTGATATGATTATAACAGGGTGCACTGTGAATAATTCTCTTTGAGTTTTTTTTTAATTCTATTAAATTTGATAAATTTTTCTCTATATAATTATTTTTATTTTGTTTTTTTTAACAATTTATTTTTTCCCGTTATTTGTCCGTAGCTGCTAGGGAAATTTATTTGTTTTATCATTGTTTATATAAAACAATCATTCCAACAATTGCATTTCATATTGTAAATGTATGTATTATTAACTTTTTTTTCTCTAAATGTTATTAAATACTATTTTTTTTTTTTTTTTTTTTTTGGAATCTTCCAGAAAATCTTTCATTATTTTTTATTTCCTTATTCTGGAGTAAAATTAATTTGGCTTATAAACTATACAACTGGCGCATTTTCACAGGACGGATTCAGATTTTCACTGTTAAAATCTATCATTCCTGAACAATCGAATTTGTTTTGCTATTGATTCGAATTCAGCACACATGTAAATATACAAGTCACAAACATGTTAATGGGAGTAAAAAAAAAAAAAAAGAAATGAAATTTAAAAAAATAACAAATGCTCTATTTCAGGTTTTTCAAAAACAACGTCTAATTTTTCAAAAATGGTGCTAGACAGAATTTCGGAAAAACCCCAGGATTGGATAGTGTAATGCAAAAGTTTGATTATGCTAAAAAAAAAGGGGGAGGGGAGATAATCTGTTATTATTAATTGCTTATGATATAAGTTCAAACAACCTATCGCTGTATTAATATTTTATCTTATTAGGTTTCTATACTCAACAAGATTACTTTGCAATGTTTATTTATTTTTTCTCTACTCTTTTAGGGTATCAATAAAAAAAAATTTCCAATAAGAATTAACAAGGAAATGAAAATGATGATATCAATGAAACAATCAGTCCATAATAGAATTTATTTAGTGCTAGTAAACATATTTTAAGCTAACCGCAGAGAGAAGGAACAGCACAGCCCCGAATAGGTGGAGCGCCGCCAGCAAATTGGCCGGGAGTAGGTTGGGGCTCATCCGCTGACTTCACTTGGAATCCTTTGTCATCCGCTCGGAAGGTTTCACTGTGTTTTATTGTTCGGTCAGGATTGAACCAGCTGATATTCCCTTGAACAGTCCAGACACCGTTGCTGTTAAAGAACCCTTTTTCTTCACGTTCCTGATCGTGTAGCACCATCCTGGTCAGAAATATTAAGTGCAACTATGTAATTATAAAATAATAATACACATTATCTAATAATAATGAAATAACTATATGGTTATAAAATTATCAAAATTCTAATTAACCATAGTTTCGATAATGACTCTTTTATTTGAGATCTTCGGGTGAAATTATTCAGCGTTGGAATTCATTTGATATCTTCACTGTTGCCGATGTCTTTATTATGTCATTAATCCTTGTTGTTTTCATGATTCTCTTTGAAGATATGGGCTTTATATTAATAAAATTAGCCAAATATATAATCTAAATGTTAATCCTTATGGGGATGATGGTGACCGAGCGCGTTGAAGCGATAGTTTCAGATCGCTCGATACGGAAAGTCTTGGTTTCCATTTCTTTCAGGACCGACTGATTTTTTTTTCGTGGTAGTCTCGAAAAATGAGTCTCACCTATTCTCACTAGTTAGAAAAGTATTACAACTTTTAGGATCAACTGTCCTATAGGTATTAGTTGGATAGCATAAGGAGGTGGAGACCCAACAATTAACGGTGATTGTAAGTGCGGGCGCAATGATCCTAAAACCAGTGAGGATTTTTTTTTTTTTTTAAATCGAATTCATTTCACCTCCATCTACAGTGAAACATATTTTTATAAATATTAATTTAATTTTAAGGTACTAAAAATTTGTTTCACTATAGAACGCACATGGGGCTGTTCTTCATCACAGGATAGGAAAATCGCTTTTGCATAACTGAAGTCCAACAACCCCGTTTTCTTCCTCCGGCGGGTGGAGGTCAGTTGAACACTATAATGCGTTTCCCGCGCTAACGTGTTAAGCACTACGACTAAATAACAAAAATAAGTTTAATCTCGATCAATACACAAACAAATATTTAATAATAACATTTATATATATATATATATATATATATATATATATATATATATATATATATATATATATATATATATAATTATTATACTTACATATTAATATAAAATATATACTAACCAACGGAATAATAATGGTTTTACCACAGAGAAGGAATTCAACATTCATAGTGAAACAAAATATACCAAACACTCGATGAAATGATTTCTGAATTTGAAAAGTGATAATAGATACAGCCACAACTACCGTGGTATGGTTTTCGTAAGCGTATCGAGTAAAATAATTCGAGAATACCGGATTGATAAAAGATGAGCATCGCCATTTGTGAGAAAAAATACGGAGTTCTGCAGAGATAGACCGATCACCCAAATTGTATTCAGTTATTTTCTCAAGGTATGACACGGATATCCAGTAAAAAACGGGCAAGCTAACTGATGGATTGATAAAGAACAATATGGTCATAAACTTGATAAAAGAACGAATGAGATGAGAGTTGGAAAGTAGATAACGCGTGTCGTTAATGTTGAATATGAAATCCTAGATTATTAACTGAATCTAAGAACACGATTGAAGCTACTAAGAGAGATATTCTAAACAGAAGGGAAGTGGAAAGGAGAACAAATGTGGCTTTATTCAGACCAACAGTTCTCATTATTCCAAAGTTCTCTTCAGTCAAAAACACGCCTGTTAGAAATAAGACTTCTCCGAGAGATTGAGGGAAAAACTAGAAGTCCGAAACACTACTATCATGTTAAACCTTGGCTTAACTCATAAATGAATTAAGCTGGCTAAAAACTAGTTTAGCCAGCCAATGAGGTAATACAGGAAAACAGACAGAGGACTGAGGTGGCTAGGTCACCTCCTACGGACTGAGATTGGCAACATTGCTAGCGTGACCTGGAGGTGAAACAAGGAAAAGGTCGACGACTTAGAACGAAAGAGAAAAGAAATGAAGGAAGATTTCCAGATAAGGGGAAACACAGAAATTAACGACAAATGCCGATAAACCTGAAGAGGTCTATGATAATATAAATTTTAAAGGTTATAATAATTATTAAGAGTATTATACACCCAACATATAGAGCTAACGTCTCCCTTCACCACTGTATCTTTTTTATTTTTCTCTATACAATTGAAATTTTAAATATGCTTCAATATGAATTTGGGGGATGTTGATGACTTCGTTGTCTTTTCAGGGAGCGTTTGATATCATTAGCCTATTCTTAAAGTTTCAGATTGAACAGATTATAATTTCCAAAACTGATTCTTTTACTCTGAAGAGGTAATCTGGTCTTTAAAATTGTTAAAATTTATTTTAATCTCCTCTAGTTATGTCATAGGTTTTGTTAAATTATTTTTTTAAAGTTCGTCTTTTCAATGATTTAGTGATGAATAAAAGTAATTTTAGGTCCATTTGATGAAGTAAAAAATATATGTATCGATATAGAATGTCCAAATGAATTTGAATAGTTTCCAATTAGTTTGTTTTGTTTAATTAAATTAATAATTACGTTACAATAAACATATTTTTATAATGAAAATTCAACATTACCTAAGGCGATAACTGCCATCCGAATAAGTAATCTTTTGTTGATACTCTAGTATACCATAGTGAGTAATAGTATTTTCTACCTCTTCCTGACCGTTGGATCCTGTGATGGCAATTGATATTATTGTAGCCAGTACCTGAAAAAAGGATTATTAGTTGTTTTATTTTAAACATTTCAATTCTTTTTTCTTTTTAAATAAATATGAAAATGTAAAATGTTTATTTAATATATATTTATAACATTTTTATTGTATTATAAAATATATAAGTGACATGTCGTAAAATAAGTAGTTTGAAGGATATAATTTAATAAAAACTGCGACATAAATAGATATGATGTCTCGGCATCAGCCTATAGTGAGATAAATATATATATATATATATATATATATATATATATATATATATATATATAGAGAGAGAGAGAGAGAGAGTGAGAGAGATTGAGGGAGGGGGGGGAGAGAAAGACATCAATTTAATTTTCTTATCATGACCAAATTCAGCTACCTAAGATTTATATATTTTTTTATACGTATGATTTTATAGCTTGTTTTCACCCATTAACTCTAATCCACTTGAAATAATTAAAAAAAAAAACATACAAAAATTATGAAATGCTCTCGGACTAGAGATTGTATTTTATTAGTCATTTTTAATAACAGTGGAATAATTATTTTTTTAAATATTTATTTATTTTATTGATTTTTTTTTTTTCAAATTATATTGATTTTATTAGATGGATTAAAACTTAAAAAACATTAAATTAATTCAAATTGTGTTAAAAATAACTAACATTCGACAAAGCTTGACGTTAAAAGGAATGGTTTGCTATCTCTTTGCAATTATTTTCAGTTAAAAAAAAAAATAATATATGGTGTAAGAATGATTTGTTTTTAATGGAACAATATTATCATAACGATATATTCATTTAGTCAAAACCATTTAATTTATTTTTTCAATATAATTTAACTAACTAGGTTTATGTAGAATTAAATTAAATGTAGTAAATAATAAAATTCCCTTATACGAAATTTTTCAAGTTATAACCTTTACCGAATATGGAGTTAGTAATTCATCCCATCAACAACATATCACAAACCTATATTTTTATTTGATATTAACACTTTAGTTATATACAAAAAAATATGAATTTGGCTTATCAGATAAGACATTTAATTTGAATAAACTATTATTAGATCGAGCTAAGGTTAATACAAAGCAGTAGTAGAACATAAGATTCGTCGCTAGTTATTTGCTTACCAATGACTTCATCTTGCCAGGAGATGACAAAGTGAAGTTGACGGCATAGAGGGTGAATAAATATAGTCGAAACCCCTCCAAGCGTATTTGTCTTGCGCAAGTATTTCAAATGCTGGATTGAAAGTCCATGTTTTGTAGTCTATTTCTGATTTTTTGGAAACTCAGATATTATAAATTATTACATACATTATTTAGTTTTTCTCTGTTGAAAACATGATTAATTTCAAATTTATCAAAATTAATACATCATTAATTATATTTAAGACAAGGTTTCGATACGGGTTTTCCCAATAAAACTTAAAAATAATACACTTATAAACACATGAATAGGTGTCAATTTAAAGATTTATCAATTTATCAATTTAAATGTTTCTTGAGCTAAAATATGAATCTCAGAAATTATTTGACTTGATACCAAAGCACCAGATATGACAATTATTTGATAAAAATAAATGTTTTTGAATTTTGGTCTAGTACTTAAAAAATTAAAAATAAATAAAAGTATCAGTTTATATATATTTTTTAAATATTGTAATTTAACGAAAATGGCTTAATAAATAAAAAATATTAGGCTAACCAAACATATAATTTAAATGAAGATACGTGATAAGAACCATTCCATGAATCAAGGCCTAGGTTGTTCAACGATAACTTTTATTCACAAAATTTACCACGAAGTTCTGTGACGAAGTTCTTTTGGTGGGCGTGAATAGCTTTGGAAGTGCCTTTCTATACGTCAGTTTATACTACAGTTTATACGTCAATTACGCATAATGTCGGAAACGCGTTTATTTGTTTGTTATATCAAAAATATATTTATTGAATGTGCAGTTTTCAAACTAGTTTTTATATTAGTTTTTAACAATATCATTGTTTACGTACGAGATGGACATACGTGGTGAATTAAAAAATGAAGTCATTAAAAAAGTCAATAATGGAAAGATTTCCCGTATTATTTTCGAAATGTCGTTTTAATAGTATAAGCAATAATAACCAAACATTTAGTGGAAATTTTTTTTTTTTTTTTATTGGTATAAGTGTACAATCTGCCTCAGTAAAGGGCAATGGGTACAGAGATAAATGTATTCATTCATACCATATATTTAGTGGAAATTACAGTTTTAATTTTATTTGTCCAAATATGGAACCAAAAAAAGATGAAAGGAAGGAAGATTCTAACTTATTATTATTATTATTATTATTACTTAGCATATTGCATTTAGTTCTACAAAAATCTCAATTACATCATTCAGAGATCACCTCAGTGTTTCCTTTAACACATTTAAAGAATACCTACGACTTTAAGTTTTTTTGTTTGTTTTTTTTATTTCTATTTTTTATTTTTATTTTTTTTTTAAATAATTATTTTCAAATGAATTTTGAAAATACAAGCGTGATAAAGTTCTTAGGCTATAATCGTAAATAACTTCAGCTTAACCAATTATCAATCCATAAAAATCTTCCCAGCCATCTAAACACTCATTTTCAGAAGCCATTACACTTTGCCTCTTCAGTGACTACTAAAATATTTGATTTCTAATCTTCCATTTTTAAAAACTCGATATATTTATGGAGAAAATTTCTGATGTTTTGAAGTGTTTTATATGTTTTAGTAACTGACGATGAATGTTAAATATTCAAAAATAATCATCGAACTAAAAAAAATCCAAAAAAGTGACAAAAAATGTGTCAATACTAACAATATACAATAATTAGCAAGGATCCAAACAAAAGTTAAATGTTAGGACTGCTCAAAATTTAACGAATACTTAACATCAACGAAAATCGAGAACACTCAATCTGACCCTGATATCATAAAAAGTACGATGAAATTTCCACAAAGATTTTTCTCCTGGTTTTATATCGTCCAGGGTTTGGGCCCATTTCTGAATTTTCCTGTTGTTCAATTTATTTTTAATGTATTACTTTAACTTTTTAACTAATATTTTATAAGTTAGGCTTGAGGAGCATTGATATTTTTTTCTAATATATTTTTATTTTGATAAACAATTTTAAGTTCCTGGTGACTTTTCTTGAACTTGATGGAATATTTTAGGAATGGCGATTGACGTAGCTGTAGAGGCTAACAAATTAAATTTATTAATGTTTTGTTTTAAATCGGTGGGAAATGTTGCGGTTTATTTCTAGATCGTTATCGAAAATTTGTCAAAAAAAAAAAATTATTTTTAAAATTCATTTTTGGGGCTGAGATAGTTTTATAAATTTTTGCATTGACCCTGAAAAACAAGGTTGTGATCCGAAGAGAGACACGGCAGGAAGAGAAGGCGAGAAATATTGTGTATATTTTTAGTGAGGGTCCAGATCTAAATGACCAGGTTTACAGCGTTTTTGAAAAGAAATATTTGTTGGTTCAATGAGACCATGTAATTCTATGTTGAATCTTAAAATTATGTTTAAAAGAATTTTTCCATTTCTGTTGGTGTTGTGACTATTCCATTGTTTCATCCAGACGCACACCACTACACTAGATTTAATAAATATTATAAAAAATGGAATATAGAACTAAACGAACAAAAAACCTTAGCAATGATTTTTACAAAAAGAAGGCCTATCATACCGATATATATCTTTCTGAATAATATTTGAATCCCATGACTCAAACTGTTACCTGCCTCAGTCTGGAACTACATTGAACTTTGACATTTAAACCTTATATAAATAACAAATCCTGCAAATCCAAAAAAACATATGAGTTAACTGGACCCATACTTCAGAAGAAACTCACCACTGTCGATTAAAAACAAAATCATTTTGTATAAATCAGCCATACGACCATTACTGACGTACGCCTCTCCTGTATGCAGCTACACCAGTGACTCGAACTATAAAAAAAAATTGAAAGGGTGTAAAACCTATGTATGATAATAATAAACAACTATCCCAGGTATCTAAAAATAACCGGCATGCTACTCGAATTAGATTTTTAAACAATTTATTCACACACTGACCCGGAACTTTTACTACTCTACAAAAAATTCAGGAAATCCCATTATTCAAACAATAAACAGATATAACAAGCAAACCTTTATACGATACATACACAAACGTACAAACCATATACTACTAGAATAATATTTTGCTAATTCAAACTAACGTTCAAAAATTTATTGGTTCAGATTTAAATAATAGATGGTTCAGATTTAAATAGATTTAAATTATTGAAATAAAAATAATATATAAGTTAATAAACTTTACTATACAAAAAGATAATTAAGTACGTATTTTAGTTTAGTAAATCTTTGTTTTTATTTTATTTTATTATTTTATCATTTTATTAGGTTTTTATTATTTTTCCTACTGTTAAAAATGCATCTTATTTACATCCCTTATAGCTAAACCCATTATGTGGTGTAAATTGTTTTATTACCAAAATCTGTATTAATCTATCTTATAATTGTAATCTATTGAATTTCATTTGAATAAAACTTTTTATTATTATTAAAATCATAAATCTGCTGAATGTTTAAAAAATATATAATTTCTTCATCGAAATAAAATATTAAACCAGGGAATCCGCATTTATTATATTTATGAGGGCATTTGTTGCATTCTTGGCTATTAAAATTTCACAATTGTTTCAGTGAATCAGATGTTTAACTATCAGTAATTTATTGAAAGTATTGAAAATTAAAAAAAACGGATCAGTTATAAAAAAATATTCTGAAACGAAACTTTCGACACAAATAAACTGAAATTATTCAGTTCTAATCTAAAGGAAATAAATAATTGACATAAGTAATTTCACAACAAATTGAGATAGGCTGTATTATCATATGAGAGTGGGAATTTAATCCCACCCTCTCCAGTGACCTCCTATAGGCTTATCAATATCAATTAGTTCACTCTGTATTTAAACCCCCAGCCATCCTTCTTTGGTTAATTCTTCAGTTTTCGATCTCCTAGCAAGATGAAATTTTTGGTAAGAATGGACACGAATCTTTTATGAATCCTTTTGCTAACACATGTTAACAGCTTTTAACATTTTATCTTTCTTTTTTTTTGATGGTGTAAAAAAAATAAATATATATATATATATATATATATATATATATATATATATATATTGTGTAGTTTGTGCAGAGTAACTAGGGAAAAATAATTCTTAAAAATCAAAAACCAATATTTGACAGGAAAGCTCTTTTTTCAGTTCTTTTGAAGGAAATAAGTCATTTTTGATAGTCGTTTACTGTAGAAATACAAAAAAGATCTTACCTTTGACAAATATACATTTCGTTAGGACACAATATTTTTTTCCGACAGAAAGCTATTCAGCTACTATTTTTTTTAATAACATTTTTATTCAAGTTTTACAATAAGCAAGTTACAGAAACAGTAACAACATCAATAAGCAATGATTTGTATCATACAGTTGCTAAATATACAACGCTTCTACCGAGATGTCTAGAAATGTCGCTGCTAATATTTTTATAGCTGTAAGAACGATAGAAATGTTGTTCCGCACATGGCACAACCATATGGGGGGCCTTGTAGGGTTATACCATATACCTATACGTTTCAGGTATTTTTAATAAAAATCCGATAGCAATGTCATCCCACCTAACATGTGTATTATAAATGTATAAATTATATATATATATATATATATATATATATATATATATATATATATATAAAATAATTTTATTTTACGATGTTTAACAATTTACAATTTTGTATTATAACATATTCAATAAATACATGTTTTGGAGTAAAACATTTCGCACTACAATTTCGATTCTGTCAGAATAAATTAAAACTTGGAATATATTTTTTAACTGTAGGAAAAAGTTACAAAAAGCCTACAAAAAAATAAAAATAAATTAAAAATAAATAAAATTATAATAATTAATAAATAAAAAATATCTAAAAATATTCAGAAGTTTTGAGTAAAAATGTATTACAATTGAAGAATAAATTAAGTTATGCAATTCTTCGATTTATTAAATTAAAATTACAAATAAATTCTAAGAATGTCTTATTAAGTCAATTTTAATCCAGTAGGTTTGTGTACTTATCATCTTAATGTTTGTTTGTTGTAATTGCCTATTGCTTGTATTATGGGATTCTCTGAATTTTTTATTGAGTTAAAAAAATTCTGGGTCTGGGTGTAAATAAATTGTTTTATTGTATGAAGACTTAGGTCATGTAGCATGTCAGTTATTTTTTTGTTCCTTGAGTAGTCGTTAAGGATTCTTAATCATAGGCTTTGAATCCTTTCTATTTTTTTGTAGTTGGAGTCACATGTGTAGCTCTATACCGGAGACACACTTGTCAGCAATGGTCGAATGACTGATTTATATAAAATAATTTTTTTGCGAGTTGATAGTGGAGATTTTCTTTGGAAATATGGTGACATTATACTGATAAGTTTTTTGGCTTTGCAACATTTATTATTAATATGGGATGTGAATGTCAAGCGTGTATCTAATTCAAGACCTCGGTAGGTAACAGTTTGAGCCAAAGGGATTCAATTTTATAAAGGATGATATGATCAGTTATTTTAGGCTGTCTTGGTAAATATTTGTGCCGTTTTGTGTTCATTTCATTTGTATTTTCTATTTTTTGTAATAATGTATAAATGAATTTATTTTAACCTAATATTTTCACTCTGATTTCGCTTAGTGTCTAGAAACGTGAAAATAGGGTAAAGTTGTAAATATTTCATTATAGAATGCATTCTATGAACTAATTTCTAAATTGGTGTTTATGTAATCAAACTTTTGTGGGATACATTAAAATGTACCTAAATACTTTGTTTAGTAACAATGTAAAGCAACGGAAGCAATTTAATTCGAATTAATAATAAAGGTGTGTAAGTAACAATCAGGGCCCAAATATTTTTGATTCATATTAAACTTACTTACAATTTAAATGTTGTTGGTCAAATAATGACGTATATTACACACCCAACGTTAGATACAACCAAAACATTAACTATTATATATGTTAATTGTCAATTTCTCATTTCAGGTTTTGGTAGCCGTTTTCTCATTCGCAGCATTAGTGTGCTCTGGACAAGAGGACTCAGAAAATACTGAAAATCAAGATCCAGGTTCCCGAACGGACGGTTTACGTTTTATTCCCAGGTAATGTTTAAATATCATTCCATTTATCCCTCGGATCTTTTATATTTTATATTCCAACAAACAATGGTTATTTATTTTAACATTTCTAAAATTGTAGGTATAATCAATCTACAGATCAATGATAAAAAACAAATTCAAAGTAAAATATTGAAAAAACATTTAAAAAAAAAAAGAATGAACAAACTGATTACCTAAATCATGAAATAGTAGAACTATTAGGTGCAATATCCACACTTCATGCGAAGACCATAAGAATTTTATTAGAGAAAATACGTAAATTCAGCAATAGCAATATCGGAACTGATATTTCAAATTGGTCATTTTAAAATTTCGTTTAAACTTGAGCATTAAATTAGAGGTTGTTGTTATCTTAAGGCTGTGTCCAACCTGGGTTCAGATCAGCACGAAATTTACTTTTCCTTGATGTTTGATGGGACGTTTAATTAAAATTAAAAAATGAGCAATGAAAATAAACAGGTTAGGTATCACATCAATTTATATTTTCAATAGTCATACACTAAGAGCCCAATCTTTCAACCCCATTCAAATTTATTTCATTATAATTATTTAATAAGTCATTATTAATTCAAAGTAACTGACCATCTGTCACTCTATTGACCCTGCTCGGAAAACCCTGTGATGCCGCTGCGGCAGTGAAGAGGAGGTGAGGAAAAAAGAAAAAATCGTGTAATATTTACGCTTCAAGAATTATAGATAGAGAGGAAAAAATGTAACTGCTTCTACCTATAATGTAAATTGTCCCTTAACATGTATGCAAACAAAATATCATAAATCAAATTAAACGATACCCCAATAATCATTTTTTTTTTTTTTTTTTAAGGAGTTTAACATCTAAAATTATAATAATGAATCTGTTAACAGGCTTGTGTTACACAATTTGGAACAAGAAGATGTTAATGTGAAACCTGTTGAAACCCACGACGAAAAGGACTTAAGAGCACCTCCGATTGGATCATGTACAGCTTCACTTTGCAATTTTTGAATTGAAATTTTTTTTTATAATAATAAATAATATAAATAAAGCATTATGTATGTATATATTATTTCCTGTTTCCTTTGAAAGTAACCTGATAGTGACAATTGCAGTTGCTGCAGAAAGAGTGGTGGAAAAAAAAATATGGGGAGAAAATTGTCCGGAGATCGGCACACTGTACAAAAAACATTAAATTAAGAAAACAAATGTTTGTTCTCATTTCTTAAGTGGCCACTTCTTTTGAATAACACATTTAATAACATTTGTCATTTTTAAATAAATTTCATACTAAAAGATTTTAAGAGATGTAGAGGTCTAGGGAGAAGAGTGGTGGAGGTAGAGACTTGTATATTAAAGCTGCAATTATTTCTTAACCCTTTGTACTCCGAAGCCGTGAACCCAATGCCTGGCCCAGGCATATACTCATATATTGTCTAATTCTTTTCGTGGCTTCCACTCAGGCGGCTGGACCATTTCCTCCCCCAGCACTCAGATCGTTTTTTTTTAACACTTTTCTGCTGCATGATACTCAATATTTTTTAAAAGGCATAAATAATATATATATATATATATATATATATATATATATGTGTATATATATATATATATATATATGTATATATATATGAAATATTGAAAGTTTTTTTTATTACTTCAATTACAATAATATAATACAAGCAAAAACAATTAACAAAAAAAAATAATATATTTAAATAAAAAAATAATATATTTATATATTTCGAGTGCTATTTATGCATTTATTGACTTTATTTTGTGCAATTTGAACAATATTAGGGCGCGTGTACCATTATTTAAAAAAAAAAAAAGTGATTTATTTATAGTCAGTTAATTTATTTAACGATTTTTACAGGCGTACAGAGCTTTGGCTCTGGAACAATATGTCAACAGCTTTTAATACGAAACTCTTAATACAAAAACAGAAAGAAATGGAACTAATTCAAAGAAATAATTACTCGAATGTCCAGTCTAACCTCTACGCAACTGAAACCACAGCCACTTATGCTAAAGCCACCACTTCAGAACATTTTTCAAAATGAGAAAATGCTATTATTTTACATACATTACCAGGCATAAAACAAAAAGAATATGTTCTCAAAATTGCAGACTTAATAGACCCAAATTCATAAGATACACCTCCGGAATATTCAAGATTTTGTATTCATTTTAATAGTAAGGAAGCAATCTATAACCTCTTAAAAAACACCAATCAATAACCATCGACAACAAACAAATAATTATAAAACGTCTAATTAATAATAATTATATAACGTATAATAATTTCTGAAGCTAGCCCATCCATTCCACACGAAGCGATAGAAAATGAACTCAAAAGCCTAGGTATAAAATTTGTCTCTCCCATGCATTTTCTAAGAGCTGGTTATCAAGGCCCAAGGTTGGCTGGCGCACGTTCTATGTTTTAGACGGCAAGTGTACATTCCCTCCGAAGATTTGAATAAAGTTCCAACGTCTTTACTCACAAGACATGGCAATGTATCATACCGAATATTTTTCAGTGAAGACATTGTCACTTGTTTTTTTTTTGTGAACTGCCGGGTCACAAATCGACAGATTACCCTGACTGCGATATTAACAGTATTCAGGAGGAAACTAATGGGAAAGAAAATTTATTAATACATTTTGACAAAGATATAAAAAATAATAGTGAAACAATTACCAAGCGTTCAATATTAGACACACCGAATCATATGGTTAATAACGTTCCTCCAACCATAGTAGGTTTTCATGGAGACCCTTTTAAAATAATTAATTTATAGGATTTCTCACCAATACTAGCACCTCAACCTTCTCAGAATAAGTCAAATAATTAAAAAAAGGCTAATATCAATCCTGAAATTAACTTCGAAATTCCAGACAGTTAATAGAAATTAATTCACATAAGTTCTCTCATTTCTTTTGATGAAATGGTGAAATTCATTCAAATGTCTTTCGAAACTAAAAACTTCAGCGAACTAGTTCACGAGTTCACGCACAACAAAGAGGGCCTGAGACATGCTTGCCGAAGCAAAGAAACACGCAACTGACAGACGATTCAAATTATAGGTATCAAAGATAATAAAAAGAAAGTAATAAAACAGACGACAGCACCAACAACTAGGAAGTAACTAACAACTTTTCCATTGGAACATTACTTTAAAGGGACTCTACCCACCGACCTGCAGAACCTGCAATGTACCCCTGACCGTGGAGCACACCTTGATGGACTGCGAGGAACACAAGGATTGCCGAATGGACAACCGGCTGGACATCGCTCATCGTGACAGTGAAACGTCTGTTCAAAGTTTGTTTTAATTTTTAAAAACATCAAACCTTTATAACTTTGTATGATTATGTTTATTTTAAAAATATCAGAAACCAATAATGTTTGAATTTACTGAATGTTAAAAAAAACATACACTTGATGTTGCTAATGACCCTGTAGGATAGATCCTATAAATATAAATAAATTAATTTAAAAAATATCAATAAAACAATATTATCTTCGAGAGAGGACCTTGAAAAACACCATGCTGGTCTACACCCGGCTTATGAGTCCTGTACCAGATAAGTGGAACTTATAATCTGAGTGGACTTGCATTTTTATTTTGCCGGATTATAACCGGGGTGAAGATAAATAAAGTGCAAAGGGTTGAAGAAAAATCCTATCATAACAATGATTTTCTTTTCTTTTTGTTTTCCTTTCATTTTTACTTAACTGTTATTTTCGCTGCAAGTCTTCAATCAGGCCTGGGATCTATTCACCAAACCTCTTCTAAAGTCTTGAAACGAATCTTCTTGTCTTGGAGTTTGGAATCTCCCCCCTCGCTGTATTTTAACCCACTGTTGATTGGTACACAAACTTATTCTGTGTGTCTAAGCCCGAAAACCCTACATATAAATATTTATTCTATTCAAAATTTTCTCGACAGTCTCAATCAGAGGAACACTACTATTTCCTGAAAAACTATCACAAGCTATTAATTATTGAACTAAAATCTATCCAAGTTAGTATTCCTAAAATAAAATTCCCTCCATGGACTTACCAACCCTCAAAACTAAATTTAACGAAATATCGCAAACAACATGTATTAATAAAAAAAACAAAACAAAAAAAAAAACATGTATTAATCTGATGTGTTGCAATTGTAAACTGTTAAATTTCATTTGAATATAACTTTCTATTATTATTATTATTATATATACCATAAAAATCTGTTGAATTTTAAAATAATATAATCATAATATAAGCAATCCGCATTTATTATATTTATGAGGGCATTTGTTGCATACCTGATTATTCAAATTCCACAATTATCTCAATGAATCAGGTGCTGAACTATCGATAATTTATTGAAAGTAATAGTAAAATTTACGTTTCTATAAAAATAAAAACAACGTTTCCGTTATAAAAAAAATATTCTGGAACGAAAATGACGACACAAATAAACTGAAATTATTCAGTTCTATCCTAAGGGAAATAATTGATTAACATCAGTATGCGTTTTGACAGTTAAAATTTATAATTAACTCAAATATAGGTAACAAAAAAAAAAAAAACAACAATAGCGAATTAACAACAAAAACAACGACCATAAACAGAGGTAGGCTGTGTTATCATAATATGATAGTGGGGATTTAGTCTCACCCTCTCCAGTGACCTGCTATAGGCTTATCTATATCAATTAGTTCGCTCTGTATTTAAATCCCCAGCCATCCTTCTGTGGCTAAATCTTGAGTGTTCGATCTCCAAGCAAGATGAAATTTTTGGTAAGAATGGACACGAGTCCTTTATGAATCCTTTCGCTAACACATGTAAACAGCTTATAACATTTTATAAATATATTTACTATAAAAAAGCATATTACTAGAAATAACAAAAGATTTTCTTTAAATTGATCTTATGCTTTAAATATTTTAATAATATTAACTTGAATATTTAAATATACCTTTTTAATTTTTTTTTATTTATTTATTATTATTTTTAATTGGGGCTAACGTAATGTGCTCCAAATAAATTTAATAATTGAAATCTCATTCTAGTAGTCAGCTTAAATGATTTAAATTTATTTTCAGACATAATTCATATAGAAATATCCTTTCACGTAACATATGCATATTATATATTAATTCTCTTAACATCTAAATAGTTAAAAATATTTTCACAATGCCGCTTGAAATACTTTATTAATATCAACAAAATATTGTATTGAATAAATTTTTATTTAGTATTTAACTCTAGAAGGCTCAATTATTATAAATATATATATATATATATATATATATTTGTATGGTTTTAAAATGATATTTGATGTAGATAGTGGAAAATTAATTTTTAAAAATATATAATACAATATATGACAGGACAACAATTTTTTCAGTTCTTCTGTCATTTACATTAGTCATTATTGGTGTAATGACTAAAGTAATAAATATAAAATATGCCTTACCTTTGCATAATATACACTTCGTTACGACACAGTATTTTTTCCGATTATTCCTATTCAGTTACTAATTTTTTTTTAGATTTTGGAATTCATTGTACAACAAACATGATACTATCATTCAAGTTTCACTCTAAAGCCACAGTAGGTCACTGCTAATACTCCTATACCTGTAAGAACGATAAAAATGGTTGTTCCGCATTTGGTACGGGGGACCTTGTAAGGTTAAATACTTATACGTTTCAGATAAGGTATACTATTTTCGCATTGTGAGAATTGCTCTTAATTTCTTTAATATTCATTTAAAATCTTAAGGAGTGTTTGCTATAAGTGGATAAATTTTAAAATACATTATTTCTGTTTGTCTGTTTGTCTGCTTAACGTCCTTATGTACTCCAACTAGGGCAAGAAGGTCATACATCTTTTTTTATTTGAACTATGATTACGCATGTGTGAAAACTTTAAGAACCTCATGTGTGAAATGTAAAGTACGTAATATATAAAAGATATTGTAAAAGAATAATAAAAATGGATGGTCAATGGCAATAGTTTTCAGTTGGAAGCCATCCTAAGGCTATACATGTGTTATATATGTATAAATTCATTTATTTCCTTAACCTAATATTCGTAGTATAATTTTGCTTAGTGTCTATAAACGTATACAACAGGGTATAGTTGTAAATATTCCATTATAGAATTCATTCTATGAACTAATTTCTAAATTGGTGTTTATGTAATCAATTTTTTTTGGATAAATCACCGGCATCTATTAAAATGTACATAAATACTTTGTTTAATAGCGATCTAAAGCAACAAAAATTTAATTTAATTCGAATTAATAATAAGGAAACGTAAGTAACAAGCAGGGGCCAAATATTTTTGATTCACATTAAACTTCATTTTTTATTAATTCAACTCACAATTTAATTCTATTGGTCTACGAAAGAAATATATTACCCATCCAACATTATATGTTTATATCCAAAACATTAACTATTATATATGTTAATTGTGAATTTCACATTTCAGGTTTTGGTAGCCGTTTTCTCAATCGCAGCATTAGTGTGCTCTGGACAAGAGGACTCAGGAAATACTGAAAATCAAGATCCAGGTTCCCGAACGGACGGTTTACGTTTTATTCCGAGGTAATGTTTAAATATCATTTCATATATCCCTCGGTTGTTTTATATTTTATACTCCAACAAACAATAGTGATTTATTTTAACATTTCTAAAATTGTAGGTATAAATAATCTCCAGGTTAATGATGAAAAAAACATATTCAAAGTAAAATATTGAAAATACTAAAAAAAAAAACCAATGAACAAAGTAATGGCCTAAATGACCTAAATCATGAGATAGTTGAATTGGTAGGCGCAATAGCCATACTTCATTTGAAAGTCATAAGAATTTTATAAAAGAAACCGAACTACGTAAATTCATCAATAATAATAGCGGACCAGATATTTCAAATTGGTCATTTCAAAATTTCTGCTAAACTTGAGCATTATATTAGAGGTTGGAGTCATCTCAAGGCAGTGTTAGCCCCGGGTTCAGAATAGCTCGAAATGTACCTTTCCTTGATGTTTGATGGGTCGTTTAATTAAAATTGAAAAATGGGCACCAAAATATTATCAATGATAAAATAGACTAGTTAGGTATCACATTATTTTTTTATTTTCAATAGTCATATATTAAGAGCCTAATCTTTCAATTCCCCTTTAAATTTAATTCATTATTAATGAATAATGATGAATCCCCCCTCGACCATGCTTGGGAAGCCCTGTGATGCGGATACAGCTATGAAGAGAAGATGGGGTGGGAAAAAAATCGTGTTATGATATGTATACTTCCAAAAGGATAAATCAAGAGAAAAAGATATGTAACAGTTTCTATGTTTAATGAAATATGGTCCCTTGAAATATAAGCGAATGAAATTTTATATATCACATGGGATAAAATCCCAATATATATATATATACCCTGCTCGGAAAACCCTGTGATGCCGCTGCGGCAGTGAAGAGGAGGTGAGGAAAAAAGAAAAAATCGTGTAATATTTACGCTTCAAGAATTATAGATAGAGAGGAAAAAATGTAACTGCTTCTACCTATAATGTAAATTGTCCCTTAACATGTATGCAAACAAAATATCATAAATCAAATTAAACGATACCCCAATAATCATTTTTTTTTTTTTTTTTAAGGAGTTTAACATCTAAAATTATAATGATGAATCTGTTAACAGGATTGTGTTACACGATTTGGAACAAGAAGATGGTAATGTAAAACCTGTTGAAACGCATGACGAAAAGGACTTAAGAGCACCTCCACTTGGAGCATGTGTAGCTTCACTTTGTGGTTAACCATAAACTATTAAAATGTAGGAACTTATGTAATTTTATGTAAATGAATTAAATTTTTCACAGCAATAAATAATATAAATAAAGCATTATG
Organism: Euschistus heros; assembly: GCA_003667255.2. Classification (NCBI taxonomy): domain Eukaryota; kingdom Metazoa; phylum Arthropoda; class Insecta; order Hemiptera; family Pentatomidae; genus Euschistus; species Euschistus heros. Next base: position 199,865 of record RCWM02000878.1, on the reverse strand, counting down.
TATATATATTTTTTTTTTCTGTTTCCTTTAACGGTAATCTAATAGTGACAATGATTACATACGCCATATGCATAATTGCTTATTTTGATTTCTCCAATTACTGCATGAAGAGTGGTTGGATGGAAAAAAAAAAATGGTAAGAAAATTTTATAGAGGTCGGCAAACAATACATGTAGAAAAAACATTTTTTTTTTTTTTGTAATATTTTTTATTGATATATACATCCAATAAATTTTTGGAAAAATGAATATAACACGACACTAACTTGTAAAGCAACTACGCATTGGTGGGACTTTAATAAAAGTTCTATACTAGAAGATTTCGAGGTCATCTTCTTTTCAGACACCTCGGAGGAATAGAATGCGGAGCAGGTTGAGAGACTAATGGATTTGTCTGGCTAGGGCATTTACTATGAAAGGATATCAAAGGGTATCTGGATTACAAAAAACATTAAATTGAAAAAAACAAATGTTTATTCTCATTTCTTAAATGAATATTTCTTTTGAATGACACATTTGTTACACTCTAGGTCTACTAGAGAGAAGAGTAGTGGAGGTAAAGACATATATTTATGCTTCAATTATTTCTTATAGATAAATCATATTATCACAATGATTTTCTTTCTTCTTTTTTTTTCCTGTTCTTTTATCTGCAAGTTTTTAATCAGTTCTGGGATTTTTATCCACCAAACCTCGTACAAAGTCCTGAAACAAATCTTCTTGTCTTGGAGCCTGCAATCCCCCCCTTGGAGAGTTTTAACCCAATGTTGTGTGGTGCACACACTTATTCTGTTGTCACCGCAAAATCTATATGTGTTTCTGGAGAGCAAAGTATTTGATTATGTTAGAGAGATTTTAGTCGTGCCAGCATCATGCTTTGATTACTTTAATTACTAATACCATTACACTTAAGTAGAAATTTTCAGAATATTTTTTTTTTTTTAGGAATGTCCATTTTGTAGAAGAATATAACTAAATGAATAAAAAAAAAAAAAATTAAGTTGGTGGTATATGTGTAACAAACTATGTATACAAGAATTGGACATTTTAACCAATTTTAATAACTGACAAAATAAAATGCCACTGTAATGAAGATAAAGATTTTTATTGTTTAATTGGATCATTAAAAATTGTTAGTATGATTTGGTTTCATTAAGGTACTGTTTCTTAGAGTTACCTGAAGATGGGATATGAACCCTGAAACATGTAGTTGGTGTGAATAAAAATTATATGAAGTACAAGCCTGTAAGTTTGATATAAATCTCAACCTCCTTTATATAATAAATGAAATTATTGACAGCATAAGATGAACCACCATTCTCAAGATATTGAATATAAAATCATGAAGCAAGTTGAACCAAAAGAATTGTCTACAGACTGGCAAGTTAAATCATTGATCTGAAGAGAATTAAATGTATTTAATAATATATAATTTTATAAAGTTGGTAATCTATTGGATAAGAATCTAGAATTTGCTATTGTAAAGTTGATTATTAAAAAAAAAATGTATAAATAGTTATATTTGTCCCAAACCTTTAGTGTATAGCAATGCTGTTGCTATGTTGGACAATGTTTTTAACAATAAATTTTTGTTTAGTACTAATAATACTAATGTTGTTACTAATATTTACATGAAAATAGTGAAATTGGAAACAAAACAACCTTTTTGGATAATTATTTGAATTAATAATTATATAATTAATCATGTATTTTTATGTAATAATTCTAAATCACTAGAAGTAATAATTAATATAATTAACAAACATAGGCGATTAAAGTATAAATTAAAGGAAGAAAACATAAATGAAAAGGTTAATAGTTAATAAGGGCCCAACGGACGAGCCCATGACCACTGTCCGATGAAGATAGGAAACAATACCTTTGATAGGGTTGAAGAGTTCGTTTACCTTGGCTCCCAGTTAAACTCTAATAATGAAATACATGAAGCTAGAGATTCAGAGAAGAATCTTATCAGCCAATAAATACTATCTTGGACTCCATAAGAATTTTAAAAGTAAATTCATCTCTGGATCTACAAAACTAATTATTTATAAGACCCTAGTTAAACCTGTGTTGACTTATGGTTTGGCATGTTGAACAATAATGAAAGCCGAGGAAATCCATCTCCTTAGATTTGACCAACGTATACTTGGAAGAATACTTGGTCCTTTACATAATAATGGCATATGGAGGATACAAAACAACACAGAGTTAAGGGAATTGTACAGAATTCCTGATATTGTAAAGGTAATCAAGGTCGGCTACGATGGGCAGGCCTTATTGAAAGGATGACTCCAGACCAGATATCTCAGAAAATCCTCGATAAATAAATATATGCCACCAAAAGAGTGGGAAAACCCCAGTTACAATGGATAGATGGTGTGTCTCCCAACACAAGATCCATCCTGGGTATTTAAAACTGGAGAACATTAGCAGCCAACAGAGATGACTGGCGTACCAAATATCTTGAGGCCTTGGCTCTCCAAGAGTTGTAGTACCACAAAAGAGGAAGAATAGACAATAGGAAATTGCATATTAAAAGGAAAAAAAAATATTATACCACAAATCCTTGTAAATAAATAAAATGATAATAAAATTCCATGGAATTTTATAATTTTTTTAATCTAATAATATAGGAAATATAACTCATAAAACAACAAAGATATTATAAATAGAGAACAATATATGACCAATAAACAGAAATCCTTAGATAAGCTGAATAGAGAAATTAATAAAACTAAATTAGAAATTCCTACAAGTTTATTGAATGTTTTGTCCTTAAGAGACAATTACTAATAACAGTAAAGAATTAGTAATCATAATTACTATAGAAATTTAATTTATAATTAATGTAATAATTAGTAAAGAAATAATTACAGAAAATCATAAAAATAGATTATGAAACAATATTAGTACCACAATCAATAACTTCATTCTTAATAATAAAAATCAAAGCAAAAACAATAGTAGTCAAATATATAATATAATAGATGATAAAATTATAAAAGGTATAAAAGAACTGAAACGATTTTTTATAAAAAAATAAGGATATAATAAGAGTTAAATAAGATAAGACAAAACAATTAGTGATAATATACCTGAATGACTATGCCTGATGAAAAAATGCTAGACATACTAACTGATAAATACACATATTTTAGATTAAGAATGGGCCCAAAAAGTTGTGTTTACAAAATAAATAAACATTTATATAAATTAGATAAATAAACAAAAATATATTAATAAAAAGGAGAAAATTAATATGGCGCCTAATATTACAATTCTACTTAGGGACTAATCAAATCACATAAAAAATAAGAAAATTTAAGACTGGTAGTAAATAATATAAATGGACAGACTTATAAATTAAATAAAATATAACAGTACATTAGATATCAGTATTTTTGATGTGGTAAATTTATGCACAAATATCCCTATAAAACTTAGCATAAAAATAATAGAAGAAAAATGAAACCAGAACCAAACACAAATATTAAATATAAAAGTTATATATCGAAGGTCTAAAGTTATGCCTAAATAACAATTATCTTAAACACTATAATTAATTTTGTAGACAGATAAATGGAATTTCAATTTATTCTAGTTTAGGTGTTAATATTAGTTGTGTCACTTTAAATAACTTAATAAATAAATGCTTAAAGAATGATAATAGTATTATTAAACCATTATCAATGGTAAAATACATAGATAACAAGCTAATTATCACAAATAGTAAAATTGAAATGGAAACAATATTTAAAAACTTTAATAAAATGCACAAAAAAAAAAAAAAAATTAATAAAAATATTTACAATAGAATAATAATAAAGAAAAATAAATACTATAAACACTAAATTGATTTAAAAAGAATTAGCAAGCAAAAGAATATTGAAGAGCCACCACCCCCTCTACTAAAAATTGTATTCTGTTGAAAATTATATATACACAGCTATAATAATAACGGATGATATATATCTAGATGAAATAAAAAGGAAAATTTTAAATCATTTAACTGATAATATGGTACCTAATAAAGTAATCAATAACATATGAAACAGAAACAGGTATAAAATAAATTTTACATTAAATAAAACAAAAGGACATAATAAAATTAAAGATAAAATATTAAAAGATAATAATGACAATAATAAAGAAAAAAATAAAATAGGTAAAATTGTCAGAATAAATGAACTAATTAAAATTACAGATTTTTACCCTAGCAATAAGCGAAATATGAATAAAATAATGAATGACAAAAAACTATCGTAGAAATTGTACAAAACAATTATTACACATACAAAATAATAATAAAAATTATAGTAAAGTTAAACTATCCAAATTATCAAAACAAATAATTAAAAAATAAAAGAAATTTAAAAAAATTAAAAATAAACAAGGCATTATATAATAATAATGAAATAAGAAACAGACAGAATTTTTTTATTTATATTACAGACTAATAATAATAATAATAAACAAGATAAAATGAACAAATAATACCTGATCTATAAAATTAATTGTATAAATTGCAATAAACACTATATTGGAGAAACAAAAAAAAATTTATATAAAAGAATTAATCAACATAAGAATTATTGCAATAGAATAAATGAAGATAATAACAAGACTGCATCTATGGACCTCACACAGAAATATGGACATGAATTTGATTTTAATAATACTAAAATATTAAATTATGAAAATAACACACATAATATGAAAATTTTAGAATCAATATATATGAATGAAGCTAAAGATAAAGCTATTAATTTTAAAACAGACTAGAGAAAACCAGAACCACTTATGGAAACATGATTGATAAATTAAAAATATACACAGCAAATAAATACGAAATAAATTATTTCTATAACTAAATCATTAAATATTAAATTAGTCCAAGTCGATAGTATATGTGTAAAATAGCTGACAATGTGAAATCTCACTGTAATGAAGGTGAAGATTTTAATTGTTTAAAATTGTAAGTTAATACGTTTTGGTTTAATTAAGGTATTGTTTTTTTTTTAAATAACCTGAAGATGAGATATGAAACATGTAGTTTGGTGTGAATAAAAATTAAATCTCAATCTGCTCTAACATAATTAATTAAAGATAGCAGGACGCTGACAGCCAAAATGGGACCTGGGGCAAATGCATTACCCAGGCACCCCAAACCCTAATACATACATACATGGATGTATCTAAAACAAAATCGTAAATTATAGACAAATATCTAAGACAGCATCGATACCCCAGAACACCATCAACTCAAAGCATATTTTAAAAAAATTTGTTATTTTTTAAATGACAATTTAAAACCTCCCTAGTCAAAAATTAGCTCCAACTAGACTATATTGTTGGCATTAGACAGGGAAAACGGTAAATAAAAGAAAGAGATTAATCAATAGGAAATCAAAAGAAAATAAAGACTAGGGATCAGATAATAATTAAATGTTAATCATTTAGAACTAAAGCTCATTTAAATTAATTAAAAACTAAAGTCATTAGATTGTTCTATATTTATTTCTATATAAATTACATTGTTCTAAATAATTAATGGTTATATTTGTGTGCCAATTTATTTTATTATTGATTCTATGTTCATATATGTATAAATATGTTTTGTGTTAAGTAATTGCAATATTAATTGTAGAAAGAGAAGAGAAAAAAAAAATAAATAAGGAAAAAGAAACAAAAAAACAAAAAGGAGACGTGTTAGTTTTATAAATTTAGCAAGTAGTAAATTTTCGCATATTGTAAATATTAATACAATTTTTTTTTTTTTTTTCATTTAAATGTCGACAAACCACGATTTGTTTAATTTTTAGAAAATCCGATCGACAAAAAAGGCATAAAACACGTATAGCTCACATAACGGTAAGCTGGTTGATTAGCAAGTTTTTTTTCTAATTCGATAGGGCACATAAAAAATCATAGAAAATAATATCCTTCGAATCAAAACACGAACAAACGAAAATTGGATTTTTTTGGTCACACTATTGGTTAACAGAGCAGAATCCTAAAATGGTGGGACAGACTTCAGATTCGAATTCTAAACCCTTGAAAACATACCCATATGAAATCTGTAGTCGATGCAAATATTTTTAGAGGCTCAAAATGCGATGTCTAGAAAAAACACCGTTTCGTCCCACTTTGCGCCGGTTAAACAGTAACTGGCTACCGAAAAGGAACTGTTAAAAGGAGCAAGGCACCTTTCCTCAAATAATACCAAAATTTCTTCTAAGCTCCCAAATTAAGTTGAAGTAATATAGGGACAGAACTTGGGACTGATTATTACCTGTAGCTGATTCAAAGTTGGGGAGCTTCAAAGCCAAAAATATATAAAAGATGGTCAAGGCTAGAGATATAAGAAGAGAAAGGACAATACAAGGATCTTCTATCATGTGCTTTACCGAAAATATAGTTTGGGTTAGAAATTGACCCATCCTGGATACAGATTAAAGAAGCTATCCTGGGTACAACAAGGAAAATAGGTGGAAAGGAATGAGTAGGGCTTGGCAGGACATGAAGCTACTTGTAACCCCATTTATTGGGTTGCTTCATGCACAGCTTGCTAATCTATCTAACTAAAGATAACAATATTATATTATGACAATAATTCATGATATTTATAATTTGGTTAAAATTCTAAGATATAACATATATTACAAGATACTAGACAAACTAATATTCCCCCCCCCCTCTTTTTCCTATTTAATAATATTGTTTTCTTTTTAATTTTATTTCCCTCATAATACATTCATCAATTAGCGTACAAATTCATTTGATAATTATTGCTTGAATTTCATATTAACTCAATTATTTTAAATTAAAGTTAAATTATTTGAGTATTATTTTAGAAATATTTTATGTATTAAAAATAGTTTGTATAATTATTGATTTAAATATGCGTTCTGTCAAGAAACATATGCATGAGAACGCGTAGAAATAACTGCACCTATTGTAGGGCGCCTATTACCATTACTTCAATGTGGAAAAACTTAAGAAAATAAAATAACTAAGACTAAACATTTCGACATTAACAAAATACAATTCTAAACTAAAAATTACAAATATTGTTTTGTTCTTCGTAACTGGAAAAGGTACAAATAAAAATAAATATTGATGGTTTAATTAGGTCGAATTACAACACTAGAAGTATATAAACTATGCCTAACCACAGGCCATATTCGGAAAACAATGGAACGTATTTGTCTCATTAAATACCTAAGGTAAAAGTCTATGAAGTCCATTTTTTGGACAAATTTGGACGTTTTCTTTAACACGCAATAATGTACTCGAAACACTCCGAAAGTTACTCCAAATGTCATTGTTATATCTTTGTCATTGTAAAACCATCACAACTAATTTTTTTTTTTTTTTAGTTTAAATAGACTAGTACGAACTAGAAAGTAATTTGCTATTTGAGATTATGAAATATAATTATCAGTAAAATTAAAAAAGTCACAGGAACAATCATAATCATTTCGTGCATTTTTATGCCAATTTTCATTACCTTTTTATTTTAAACACAGCATTTTCACTACGTATTTCTGAAACATTCCCACATTTTCTTATTCCCAAGACGTTAGAAGATGGTGCAAAGTGGTCGGAGATTGCAATAAAATAATTTTAATTTTTCGAACATGTCTGGAAATTTGGGTCATCCGTCCCACTCCGCGGCGCCCATTCTGTGGCAGCCATTCAAAATGAAAACTTCCAAATTTCTCTCCTTTTATCACGAGACTCTCAGATTCTATTCCAGATGCAAATAAAAATCAAACTTTTGTAAATTGTACTTCTATGTTTCTAATTTTATTTTATTCTATAAATATGAAATTGCTATTATAATATTAAATAGATATGGTATTCTAAAAGTAGAGAAAAATATAGCCAGATAAGAAATGAATAAAAGTGTTTTAATTTTTTTATTTTTATAAACAGTCTTTAAATGAAACGAATAATTGTAATAAAATGACAATAGTAAAAAGCCTGAGAAGCTATAAATAAATAGCAAGGTGTGAGAATGATTTAATTAAAAACTAATAATATTATGTTATTAATAGCCGAATAACATTATATAAATAATAGATGAAGTACATTATTTATATGGATAAATGTGGTATATTATAATAAACTATATTATATGGATAAATAATATGTATGTATAAGGTATTTATTTTATATTTAAAAGTGATATAGAATAATAAATGAACATTCTGTGGTTGCTTTTGCTAAAAAGGCGGACCGTAGTGAAAAGCGGTGAGGGCATTGTTCAAGCAGAAAAACATCGAGCTATGTTATTAAGAGTTCAATACTTAGGACTAATATTCGACTAAACGATGACATGGGGCCCACATGTGAAACAGAAACGCCTAAGCCTTAACAAAATATTGAGACTATTATATCCAATTCTACATAAACGATCTAAATTGAAAATGATGCAAAGACTAAATACATGTACTTACTTATTAAAACCTCTATGGACGTACGCCTCACAAAGTTACGGAACTACTAAAAAAACACACATCCAAAAAATAAAGACTTTCCAGTCAAAAACATTAAGACTTATTACACAATCACCCTGGTATGTTAATAATAAAACTTGACACACAGACTTACACATAGCCATGGTACAAGATCACATCCAGACTTTATATAAAAGACTTCACAAACTCATCAATAATTTAATACAAAGTATGGCCTCCATAAGCTTGCCAGATAATACCCAAAGGAGACTAAAAAGGAGTTGGTTGAGGGATCTACTTCGTTAAAACTGATTAAATATCATGTTCATGTTAGGAGTAAGCACCGCTGGGTACTATCCTCCCTCATGCCTGACATGCCAATTATCTTGTATACAACAATTTATCACATCTGCTTGTTGTCACATGATAAGTGACAGGTGTGGATTAAACAAATAATGTGTGGATTAAACAAATAATGTGTGGATTAAAAAAAATGTTATAAAGTGGTAAAGGGACAAGTTCTAATTTCGAATGTCTACCGCTAGAATGCGCGCTCGTTAAACAGTAACTGGTTTCCGAAAAGTAGTTGTTAAAAGGAGCAAGCCACCTCTTCTCAAGTAATTCCGAAATTTAATTAATTTTTTGGAATCAGTAAAAAACATTTAATATTTCACATTTAATAAATCGAATTTCAGATTTTCAAGTTTCTTATATTTATATAAATATAGTTTTTATACCAAAGTCTATATCATATATTAAGAAGAGTTTCTGAAACGGCTCACTTAGCGTTACCTCAAAGAAACAAGCGATGGGTGAACATCAAAGATGTGTTCCAGAAATTAATTCGGTAAATTTATTAACACTGACTCAAAAGTACGCACTCCAAACTGAAATGAATGAAATGAAATGAAAATGAAAATGAAATGAAAAAAATAATCTTTATTCTGGGACGTATTGTCCCCTAAGAATAACAAAATTGTGTCATAAAATAGTACAATGGTCTGGCATATATATTTTCATACAAAGGTATTTATATATGAGGAACAATAGACATGCAAATACAGTTAAGTAAATAATTGTCTAAATAACTTTAGTAAATAAGATAACATAAGAAGGATAAATGAAATAATACTAAAAAAAAAATAAATTAAAATAAATAACCCTGAGAAAATGAGAAAAGATATATACAGAGAATAAACTATGTCTATATGTACATTGGATAAAGAAAATATTTACAGAGATTACGATATATACTTATATACACTGCACTCATTCACTTATACACCTATAAACACAACTACCATATACACAAATGAATTGTCGATAGATAAAATTTCTTTGTTTAGGAAAAACATTTAAAGTAAAAAATAAAAATAAAAATAAGAAAAAAGAATTTTTATAAAAAAATAAATAAAATGATTATTTACCAATGTGGAACAAATAAAAAATTATTATTATATGAAAGAAAATTTATGTCAATTCACCGGTATCAAATTTATTAGATTTGATCATATTTAATAAGAATTACTGTTCATATTGACTGGCATCTGACTGGGATAAGAGGAGATATTGGAAAAGGAGTGTTTTAAATGAGCTTAAGGAAGGGGCATGTCTTATTTCAGGAGGGAGGGTGTTCCAGAGGGTAGTGGATCGGGCTAGGAAGGAATGCTGGTATAATGTTGTTCTATGGAAAGGCAAGTATAGGTCAGAGGAACGTGATCTTGTTGTGAATCGGGAGTAGAAGGAAGACTTAAATTTCAACAGATTATAAATGTAGGATGGGCGATGGTGATAAATGACTTGATAAAGGAATGAACCTAGGAAGTAAGATTCAAAGAGAGATGGAAAATAGATAAGGAATGGTCAGTTACTCAAAAAAAAAAAAATTATAACTACATTTCTGAAATGAAGAGATTCATACTTAACATTGAACATTAGCAACGAAGATATAATAATAGTGCATATATTTTCATAGACTTTGAGTCTTATAGTAACATTTTTTTTTTTATTGTTTTTTTCATTTTAAAAATAAAATTAAGAAATTTGTTGTTGTTATTTTTTTATAATTGTACGCAAGGGATGTGCTCATAATTCTCAATAAAATTAATAATTTTGTTTACATAGTCCATTGGATTACTATGGACTAAATAACCAAAATTAAAGAAAAACATCACAAGAACAAAAACGCATATCGACGATATTTACTGAAACAAACTTCTTCATTTGCTTTCGGGAGGTCTCTAGTGACTCTCATCGCCATATCAATAATGAAGAATGTCAGAGAAGGCTGAGAGAGAGAAGGAGGGAGAGAAAGAGTGAGAGAGAGAAATGGAAAGAGTTGTAGTTGAAGACACCCTGCGCTTGAATGGAGGAGCAGGTAATTGCGAAGACGCCAAGAGTCATAATTATAAAAGGTCGGGAGGCTAACATCCTTTCAACATTCGAGGAAGATTATACGGATGAGAGGATCCTGAGATTAAGAAAGTTCATGAAGAAATTTTGTATATTTGGATGATACCAGTTTGACAGCAACGGGAATGTTGTATGTATTAATTTGTATATTTACAAAATACCTAATTGATCTTAGAAAACTACATATATTTGTGGTGATAACATCTTTGATATTCTTAAAATTATTTTTTTATTAATCATTATATACAATCATTCTATGAACCACTTCGTGAAGGTTCATGTCTTGTACAGAAGTAACAGTTTTGATTTATTAATATAAGTAAAATGCTTTGAAAACTGTAGAAAGTAGACAATGTCGGGAGAATGTTGTCTTGAGGAGACTCGTCATTCTCACAGCCATAGACTATATGGCTTTTGTTTATCTTCAAAAGGTACTAGACCCACCTACTAGGTATCCCTGACAGTGAAGAACATTTTGATGTACAGCATGGCCTACAAGAATCCAAAGAAAGGTCACCAAACAACTGCAGACATCGCCCTTGGTGGAGTAAAGCTCCTGTCAAAGTCTTGAAAAAAAATCCAAACTTTATCATCAAATTTAATTACGTGTTATTACCAAAAATAAGAAGAAAAAAAATTTTGAAATGAACGAATGATAAAAAAACATACATATTTATTTTACGCTAATGACCGATTTGGGCTGATCCTTCTAAAATAAATAAATAAATAAAAAGCCGATTGGCATTGTTAAGTTACACATCCCCTTGAGGAAAACCAGAACAAAGATCGCGGGTCGCAGCCCGGCAGATGACCTTAGGATTTTTTAAAGGGAGTAAAAAATCCTTAGCTACGCCGCGGCGTAAGCAAAATTTAGGACTCCCACCGTAGCATCGTCCGATTAGCCATAGCAGCATAAGGTGGCGTTAAACGAAATAAACAAAACAACAAACCAGAAGATAGAGTAAGCAAGAAGGGAATGTTAGTGTCACCATTGAACCTTTTTGTTGTTATATTCTTTATTTCTATTATTAAATAAATATAAAAATGTGAAGATCTATCTAATGTAAAGGGTGTTAATAAAAAAAAAAAAAAAAAAAAAAAAATAGTTAAGACAATATTCAGTTTATTAATGAAATTTATTTTTTCAGAAAATATTTACAAAATTCATTTAGAAATAATTTAACGGGTAATTACATTTCTTGAATTAATACATTCATTCGTAAACAATCAACGTTATAAGGCATTTTGTTATAAAAATGTATTTGTCTAATAACGTGTTTATTATTTTTGATATACATTTTCATTTTTATTGAAAAATATTTTCTTTTATTATCTTATAATAATATAACAATAATACTATCGTTATTGTTGATACAGGATTCCAACGTTTACTCGCAATCATAGTAACATCAGAGTAAATATACTAAATACATACGTACATATTTATGCATCAATAATTTTTTACTTGACCTCTTAAGATATTCATACAGCATGTTTATATTTGTATAATTGGATATTATATTAGGTCTTTTGTATATCCTTTAATACAAATTTTAAAGGTTTTAAGTTCCGTTTTACATGTTATTATTTTTCTTATTTGGCGTCTTGAAGCCGATTGACATCCTGACATACAAGCGCCCTGAACTTGCAACTACTTCCTGCTACAGTTGGTAGCATTTGTATGAATAAATAAATGTTACTATTGTGAATAAAATCTCAGTCGATTTACATCAAATTAAAGTTCTTTCATTTTAAAAGTTAATAGCTAACCACAAAGTGAAGCACAAGCACTACCAAGCGGAGGTGCTCTATCTTCCTGTTCATCTTTTGACGAAACTCGCTTGCCCTTGTCGTCAGATTCGAAGGTCTCAGTGTGCTTGTTCGTCCTTTCAGGGTTATACCAGACGACTGTTCCCCGAACAGTCCAGATACCGTTGTTGTTATAGAAGCCTCTTTCTTCTCGTTGCTGATCGTAAAGAACTATTCTGTGAACAGATCCAACATCATAAAAGCTTTATTGTCAGTAAAAATAAATGGCTTTATTACGCATAGATCATTTGAAAAAAATATATTAATGCGTTATAAAAATGTTCTATTTTATGAATTTCGCTCGGATTGATCCTCGTCTTCTGCTTTTATTTCTTGATAATATATATATATATATATATATATATATATATATATATATATATATATATATATATATATATATGTTCCAATGAAAAGAAAAGGTTTCTTTGAACCTCGACTAATGTGTGCACAGTTTACAGTGGGGGAAAAAGTATTTGCACACCAAGTGTTTTTTATTAAATTATGAATTTAGGCTATAAAAAAATTGTGTAACTAAGTAAATAAAAATTATATTCAAAACTGAATAATTCATATGAAAAATTTCTTTCTTAGTAAAATACTTAAATCTTACAAAAAAAAAAAAAAAAAAAAAAATACCAGGAAAAAATTATTTGCACACCATACTTTTTCTTCATTTTTTAAATTTAATATTTTGTATGTAGTCCGTTAACATCAATAACCGCTTGTAAACGTCTAGGCATTGAGTGTACAAGGAGTTTAATTAAATCTGAATTTATTAGTCCCACTCTTGTACCATAAGATTCTTGAGATGGTGCTTTCCGTTTATGTGGTGTTTTCAAACATTTTGGTCAAATACAAGCCATTAATGTTAAAATATGTTCAAGTCTGGTATCTGTGGATGGGTGTGCAGTTGTTGCCGAATACTAAATATTAGCCATTATTTAGTCTTATTAGCTTTATGTTTCGGATCATTGTCCTGCTAGAAAATGAACTGATGCTGGATTCCCAGTTTAGCTGCACTTGCTTAAAAGTTGCGGCGCAAAATCCTTATATCACCTTCTGCATTTAATACCTTTAATAGGTTCAAGATTTCCAACTCCATTATAGGCTACGCATCCCAAAACCATTACATCGCCAACTCCATGTTTCACAGTAACCATAAAGTTTTGCTTTTTCCAGTTCCTCATTTCTCCTAAGCCGAATAGTCTTGCGTCCATCAAATCCGAATATTACACTTACTCTCATCAGAGAACAGCATATTTTCCAAAAAAAACTGATTGGCTTGTTAATGTATTCTCTAGCAAAAGAAAGTCTTTCTTTGCGATTGGGACCCTGCCATAAAGACCCTGAGAATTCAAAACATTCTTTACCGTTCTCGTACTTACAGCCGGATTTTTAAGAACTTCAATTTTAAATTTTCTCTTCATTATTTCATATAGTTTTCTGGGACGAACTTTACGCCGGTTATTTTCTGTTGAGGCTCGTTCTTTATATCTCTTGATCACGTATATTTCTGTGGAAAAATGAATACCCAAGAAATCTGATATTTCACGGTACCATTTTTGTTGGTTGCACAATAAAATTACTTTTTCACTCAGTTCACTTTTTTTTGGCATTATTTAGCAATTAAAAAAATTTTCAGGATTGAAATTTTTAGAATACTGATAGGAAAGAACAGGAATATACTCTAGAGAGTAAACTACAACAAGTAAACAAACAAACCTTTGTACTAATGTGCAATCAAACAAAGTGTGCAAATACTTTTTTCCTGGTGTTTTTGTTAATATTGTATTTTATTTTTTTATGATCAAAGCTTTCAATTCAATGTTTACAATTCTTTAACAAGTTTTAGTTGTACTTCTTGTTGGGTAAACTCAAATGAATTGTTTTTAATTTTAAATTCATCATATGAAGAAAAAACGGGGTGTGCAAATACTCCCCCACTGTACGTCATTTTCTGCTTAATCCTTTTTTAAATTATTTATTTAAACATTAACTAATTTTTAATATGTATTTTTCTAAACTTATTAAGTGACAGAACTAAATTTTGTATTGTCACTATTAATCTGTAAACATTTTCCGCAAAATTAAGTATATATCCCAAAAACAAATAAGTTATGATTTTACCATATATGCTCATTAATTAATAATTTTTACTATGTTTGTAAAAGTTTTGAATTAAAAAAAAATACTTATATGACATTATTTATTCAAATAAACTTTATATCGAAGTGTAAATTTCGGTATACAAAATGTCGGATTTTTTTTTTTTTTTGTGCTTCAAGACGTCAAATATTTAGAACTTTTCTACGTATACCCAAAATATTTGCTATACGGTTGGTTCAGATGAAATGTTTGTTATATACAAAATTAGGCTAGATTAAATTTAATTTACATTGCGCAGAAAAATAAGCTGTGTACCTTAAACTGGGACTATGTTCGGAATTTTTCAAAAAGTGGCAGATATTGTATTTTTTTTAAACAGATTTTGTTCAATATCTCTATAACAAAGATGCTTAGAGCATACTTCATTATGAATAATTTTTAAAATGGTTTACTTTATTATAAATCTAACACATTACAGTGTTATTCTGGCCAATGCATCTATACGTTAACAATGGCTATACATTTCGATACTAAGAAATTAGTAACATATTAGTATATCAGCTATCATGATTTTTATATGATACATAACTTTAAGTATAATTATAATACACTTTTAACTATGATAAACATGACTTGATTGAACTCTGCGGTTAATCCGACCTTGTGGCCGTTCCGTTTTACCCTTTGGTCTCATAACGTTTTGATTAGTGAGGTTCTACTGTTTACTATCTTTATTAGAAAGTAAATTCAAGAAATTTGGAATATTTTTTGTTACAGTATAGATTGCATAACAACTGTGCGATGTATTGCGTATTAGAATATTTATAATAATTTTACAAATATATAATTATATAATACAAAGACAGCTTACCTTAGAAAATAACTGCCATCTGGATATGTTAGCACCTGTTTATAATATTGGAACCCTGGGTCGTAATATTCAATATTTTCTGAGTACTGCTGGCCGAAGCACCCTGTGATGGCGATTGATAAAATCGCAACCAAAATCTAAAACGAGAGATATTAAATTGGCATATATTATAAGTACTGTTCAATTGTATTTTTCCCGTCCATTTTAGATGTTAGTTTTAAGTGTTTGTGTTTTACAGTGGTGTCCAAAGAATTGAGCATACATTAATTAAATTGAGTACATTAAAGAAAAATATACTAGGCTGTCGAACTGAAATCTTTACTATTATATAAAAGGACAAGCTTTTTTTCATATGTAATGCCTAATCGCGAAAACTACTGAACCAATCTGAACCAAATAATAACTACACCATCTCCATAGTTCAAGGAAGGTTTAGCAATAATAAAATCTACTGATTTTCAATTATTTGTTTATTAAAAAAAAGAAAGATTTTCATCTATGTTGCCATAAAATAGCAATAAATATGTGGTAGGTAGTGAAGTTTAATAATCGACCGATAGGTGGCGAGCACCATTCAAAAGAGTTTACAATGTTGCGGTGTTATATAAAGCTAGAAATTTATGATAAAAACTAATTATTTTCAATTCAATTGTTAATAAAATAGCTATAAATATATGCAGTGACATGTGGATCCCAGTGCAGTTTTAAAATCGACTGTGGTCCTTCAGCAACAGAGTTTGCAATGGTAAAACTATTAAACATAACTGTACCAAATTTTAACTAAAACATCTTAATAATTATAAGAAGGTTTATAATAATAAATGTTACTATAATAATAATTAACATGTACCAGCAACGAGGTTTTCCAAACTGTTATATACTTTTATAGTTAGAAATTAAAATCCAACTAAATGGGTCGATAAAATGATTTCTGCCAAAGTGGATGTTTAATTATGATTTTATGTTCTCTTTAAACACCAAATCAATGCAATTTTAACCAGGTTAAAATTACTGCTATGTGTGAAAACATCATTGAAGAAATAATGCTAAATTCCATACTTCAATACAAGATTTTTATAGATAAACAGATGAAATTCAATTATTAATTAAAATAATTTAAGTTCTTTATCTAGGAGTGCGGCCGAAGCCGCAACTGGGTATACTAGTAAACTATTAGGAGAAGGGAGGGATATATCATTGGCCACAGTTTCCTACATATTTTCTCTTATTATTAATTTGGATTTCCATAATTCACGTCCATAAAAATAAATCGTTATAATGATAAGTGACATCCCCAGTAAGTTAGGTCCAACATATACTAGTTCACAAATTTGAAATGAATATTTCTAAATTTATAATTTTAATATTGAGCATAGATTATCTGAAGAAAGACAAGATATTGAATCTTTAAACGAACATAGTTTTAAAAGAACCAATGTTTGATTGCCAATATAAATATATTAATGGTTTGTTATTTTATTCTGAGGTATAATAATAGACGACCCACATTTATAATATTATTATTACCAATAAATTTTTATTTGAGAAACCTCTACACCTGAGTGATTTATTTAACATAAGAATACATTATATGACAGAAATCTTAAAATAATAATTTTTTTCAAAAAAATTGATATTTTTACATAATATCCGTTTGGTCCACATCTGAATTTCAATTGTAGAATTTCATGTAAAAAAGGTGATAAGAAACTGGGGATATTTTGTCCAAAGTGGGGAAATTTATCCCACTCCAAGGGGAAAATATTCTATATCACCTGGCAACACTGATCATGGTGTATGTTATAGAAAAGGAGATTTTCCGCTATTGCCTAAATATTTTTATCGAGATAAGTAACAAAAATTAGTCCAATTTTCATTAATATACTGAAAACTAGATATAAAAACTAAATAGTTATTTTAATATCAATTAAATAAGCCTTTACGGAGTATTCGATTAAATACTTTTTTTAATGGCAATAAAGAGTGTAAGTGATTAATAAAAGTTAGTATGAAAGAGCCCCAAGTGGTGACCTGTCTTACCAAAAATTTCATCTTGCCTGGAGATCGTAAAGTGAACATTGGGCCACAGAGGGATGGTTAAATATGTACGAAATCGAACATCCCCTCCATACCTTCGTGCCTTACGCAAGTATGTTAAACACCGGTCACTAGCCACCTTCCACGAGTATGCTTCTATGATAGGTTTACGTATTTTATTTTAAATATTTCCAATACAGACCTGTCGTCAGCGAATCTGCTGATATAAAAAAAAAAAAAAACGGATTCAAAACAAAACAAAAAAATAATAAAAAACAAAAACTATAACATGTGAGGCATGATGAACAGCAGTACTCATTAGAACATTTTTGTTTTTTTTCTATTTAATTTTTGAATTTTATTTTTATTTTTATAGTATATATTTCTACTGTTTTATTTATTTTTCTTATTTATTTAACATCTAAGCCGTTGACAACGAGGTTCTTCGGCTTCTGGCAGCCCAATAAAGGCCTGCCATGGTGGCACTGTCCACTTGATTAATAACAACTATTATGATGTCAACATTTTTGTTTATTTCCTTTTTCATTATCTATATCTATACTCTTATTTAAAAGGACAAGCCATTTTTCGTTTGTGATCACTTACCACGAAAAATACTGAACTAATCTGTACCATATTTTAACTAGAGCATCTCTATAGTTACAGTAAGGCTTAGCAATCATTAAATCTACAGATTTTCAATTAATTTGTCATTAGAAAGGCGATAATATGTGGATAATATTGAAGTAGAAAATTGACTATGCGGTTAGCACATAATATATGTATTTTATATCGTAAAACTACTGAACCCATCTATAACAAATTTTAACATCACCTTCATAGCTATAGAACGACAAAGCATTATTAAAATATATGTTGAGCAGCAGAACAGAGAACCACATTGCCATATACTTTTTGTGGTTAGAAATTAAAATACAACCAGATGAAATCAATAAAATTATTTCTGCCTAATAAAAATGTGTGTTTAAAAATATGATATACGGTGTTGCAAGTATATTTGCGAGTAGTTATAATGCAGTCTATTAGCGATATTCATTTACGTCTTATTTAAAACCTAATCTGTGCAATTTAAACAAAATTAAAAATTACTACTATGCATAAAAATATCATTGAAGAAATAATGCTCAATCGCATACTTCAATACAAGATTTTTATCGATAAACAAGTACTATGTTATAAGTTAAAATCATCTCAGCTCTTTACTTATAGGAAAGGGCGAAGCCGTGACTAGGAAAGCTAGTTTGAAATAATAAAATCAAGGTAAATCTAAGTGATAGTGATAACTAACTAAACAAATATGGATAGTATAAAGTGTATATATATTCATATATATTGTTAATGAATATATATTCATACCAATGTTAAGAGCCAACGAATCTGCTAATTTCCACTTCTTTCCCAAATGTAAATAGCGAAAAATTCATGAAAAACCAGGCTTTTCTTTAAAATTTCTTAAAAATTCCTTCAGTTGTTAAAAGAAAAAAAAATGAAAAAGAAGATTCTTTGGCAATGGTCTTTTAACCTTCGTATAGGGGAAAGGGAATTTTGGTGCGATTGGGTAAGTTGGTTAATGTAAATTCGAATAGAGAAGAGCAATGTTTTTTATTTGTTTATAATGAGTATTTTAACAAAAGTTATGTTAATAAAAGGTATGCTATAGTGTAATGTTTGTTCTGATCATGTTGCATTATTAGTTTGGCGAATGAGATTGAAGTTTTTAAATTTTATACATGTGGACCTGTTCTGCTGAGCCTTGACACTATAGATAGGTTTCTTTTCATTAAGTAATGTGAAGATCAGTTTTCCAAAAGTTGAGAAAGTTGTAGCTATTTTTAGTATTTTTTTAATTTTGTGTTGATATCGTGTCATACTTTTGTCCAGGTATCATACGTTGTTTTTGTATGTCCTGGGTGTTCTGAAAATTATAGAGTATGTAGTTTTCCTCAGGAAAAGCTAACTAATTTGAATATTTTTGGGTTTCCAGTGATTTTATATTTTCAGAGCCATTGTTTAAAATCTTAGGAGTGTTTTTAAATGCATGCACAGCAATAGTGACATAGACTAAATGAAGATCAGTCTCGTCGGCGAAACTGCATATGATGTTGCAAGGGTGTTCAGGTATATCAGGGTACAAGAGAACTCTTAAAATGCTCCCTTGAGAACCGTGCTAGGAATAGAAGGGATAAAAATGAGAGTTATGTGAAACATAAAAGTTCGTCAAGGAAAATGAACAAAGAAGTAAGTACTAGGCCTTACCGACGGTAGGTAGGTTGCGGTAGGTATCGTAGGCTATTAACGAAGAACAAAATCAAGCAGAATGAGTGTCGAGAAGAAAGTAAAAAGCTTTAATTCATTAGTGAAAATGAAATTTCTAGGAAATATAGCTAATAGTAGGATACTTTTATATTTTAAATAAATTATGTCGGTTATTTTGGAAGAAAGAAAAAGGTATAGCACTTTATTCATTAATTAATACTAATTATTCAATTTTTTTTTTTAACCTTTTATTGAGTAATTATTACAATCTGCCACAAATGTGGGTCATAAGTAATATAGATGGCGCATGATTACATTCACACATTATGTACCATAAGAAAAAAATAAAATAAAATAATTAATTAATGCAAGGTAAATAATTGATGTAAGTATGAAATAATTAATAAAAGAAATTTGGTTTTACAAAAAAACTAAAAAAAACAAACAAAAAACTAATTGGATAATTTGCTTGCCTCACTCAAGTATCTTGGTTGCAAAACAGGGCTCAAGTACGCAATGGTTAAACGTTTTTCAAAAACATCCCCACTATAGCACAGTAGAACGACTAATGTAACCCATCTGCATAGAATCAAAAACCCTGTAATCTTACGAAAAATTACAGGCAGATTACGAATACACAAATTTGACGGTCCTTAATTGAAGTTCTGTTGAGCTGTGGAAAAAATGGGGGAGACATATTATATCGTGATTTGCTATTGAAATGAAAAACCAATAAAAAATAACAGTACTATTTATATTATTAACCTGTCTACCTATTTATTAATGTTTTAAGTTATACATCTAACAACTTCATTTCACTTTATTATTTGTTTAATGCATTAAAAAATTGCAAATTTTTACAATTAGATTGCATAATGATACAAAAATTAATTCACAGTATAAATCAATATCATCATAAAAACAATACATACAATATTATAAAAAACAATTTTTTTTATACATAATTATAAAATACAAGTGTGAAAGTGATAAAACGTGTGTTTGCCTATATATTTACAAAAATATTACTTATAAAAAAAAAAAAAAAATGACTTGTTGAACATATGTTTAACTCCTATGTTTTTTTCTATGTTTCCTATTTTTTTTTTTCTCTTACCTGTGACTCAGTTTTCTTAAGAGATAAATTTTTAAATTAAATAGTTTAATCTTGCAAACCGTCTATACTCTTATGTTCTTTATTTTTTCCTGCTTACCTGTATATTTTAAATTATTTAAATTAAATTAACAATTATGATCATTCGAACAAACAAAGTTGAGAAAAACCAGAAGTTTAAAACGTGACTTTTTTTATTCAAACCAATATAGCTCCTAAACGGAGCTACAAACGTTATATTGTAAAAAATATTTTTCATTAAACTTCTTACTATTATGATGTCGTCAACTATTCGATTCAAGCAGCACCAACTGACCAAGAGCGTGTCAAAAAAACCCTTTACTTAAAAATAGAGGTTTAATATGTGACTTTTTTCATTCAAACCAATATAGCTCCTATAGGTCCTTGCGACAAAGGTTGTATGACAAAATAAATATTCCATTTAATGTCTTATAAATTAATGCCAGTAAAATGTTCGATCCGAGCTACACCAACAGAGCTAGACCGTGTCAAACCATGTAACGCCCTTGCGTTCCCCAAAAAAGTATCGCTTTTGACCAGCTAGGTTACGGATAAAACATTATCCAAAAATTTGAACAGCCGAGAAGGATCGAGCAATATCGGTCTTCTTGTTGATCTTAAGAAATTTCTGCTATTCTTGAAATAAATCTCTTCCTGATAAACTCATCGTTATTTCCAAAATAATGAAAAAAAAAAAAATTGGTTTACTCATTTATTCTATGTTATATCTATATATATATATATATATATATATATATATATATATATATATATATATATATATATATAAAATTAATGTGTGTATGTCTGTACTCGATAGATTCAAAAACCGTACATCCAATCGCCGTGAAAATTTGAGATATTATTAGGTATATCCCCGGGCAGGTTTTTCGAGAAAAAAAATTTTTAAATCAGAGTTGGGGTTCTAGGTGTATGTAAATATCAAAATAACATTTATTTTTTATAAATACTACATCAGTGCAGGTGTTTGTAAACAATTACCGATAAAACATATGTTCCAAATTAATCTATATCTATACTATTATATAAAAGTACAAGCCATTTTTCGTTGGTTATAACGGTACATAGAGCTAGAAATTGATAATAAAATTTGCTTGATTCAAATAAATCGTTATGAAAAAAGCTATAAATATTTAGTGTGACGTGCGGATCTTAGGAATATTTAATAATCTAACGATATGTGGTTAGCGTTATTCCAAACCAGAGTTTGCAATGGTAAAATTATTAAACCCCTCTGTACCAAACTACAAAATCTTCATAATTCTAGGAAGATTTTAAATAGTATAGTTTACTATAATAATAATTTAAATTCACAGTTTTAAGTGGCAGAAGTTTGTCACTCTGTCATTAACTTTTATAGTTAGATAGAAATTAAAATCCAACCAAATGAAATCAATAAAATTATTTTTGCTGCACAAAACATTATTGTCTTATTAAAATTTCGATTATTTTTTTGATATTGTGTTTAAAAAATGGGCGACCTCACCATAGCTTTTGATGAAGCTTTTAAGAAGACTAATATTTCAGTGATTTCAAATTCATTTTAATGTTTCAGGTTTATTTAATAAATTGTACCATTGGTTGTGTGAAAGAGCAGTAATATTACCAACAAATACTATAGCAGAGAATATTAACAACATTATTATTGAAAAAGTAAATTGTGACATAGAGAATATCTCTATTGATAGGGTTGCCAGCACTGATAATGCAGTCCATTATCCGCCAGAGTTTCTTCCTAAAACGTCTCGGTCCATCTAAATTACCAACTCATAGATTAGATTTAAAGATTGAATATCCAATAATGCTTTTGGGTAAATCATTGCAATAATACCGGGTTACAGCTTTGAGTGAAAATATCTAGAAATATTGTGAGAAAATAATTCTCAACTGCATGATAAGATTTTTATTATTAAAAAATAAAACTTCTGTTATTAGTTAAACCTATCTAAGTTCGTTACTTATAAGAGCGGGCGAAGCCGTGACTGGGGATGCTAGTTTATTTTTAAAAAAGAACTACTTTACTTTTCAATAAAGGCGGTGGCAGTCGTGTGGTATCAGAAAACGAAACTAATAAAAACTAAGTACCTAACTACTAAGTAAATTGATATACTATTTATAAACAAAGAGCTCTTTACAGGTATAAAAATTACCTACATACCTTTAGTCTCAATATATATGCCGAAATAATAATACAAACTCTTTCACACTTTAGTGAGACATTTAGTATAAATGGATAGGAGTCATTCTCAAAAAGATAGCCATTTTGGCTTTAGAGATAGAGTAAAGAAATCGAAAAATGAACTTCATTTTGCTTGAACAATTATATTTTATAATATCTTAAGTACGTTAAATTTTTGAAAAATACTTGGCAATTAAGAGTTTTTTTTTTTATGCCAACAGAAGTGATTTTTATTTCATGTGTGTAATCTAAATTAAATAATTTCTTATATTTTCTATAGTTCTATAGGCTATAATTTTGTTTAAATTTCCTCTGGACTGCAATAAAATTATATCATGGGACAACTGATTCTGTTTAGAAATGGTTATTGGGTTAGTGATTAAATTACTTCTAAGGTCGCTAAAATATCACTTTTAGACAGGAAAGTTACTAACTTTTCTAGAATTTAGTTTCTATTTTCTAGAATGTGGTCTTATTTCACTCATAAGGAAAAAGTTTCTGTATTAAACATAAAAATCTTCACCTAATTGTAGAATGATGTCCATGAGAGAACACTCCTGACCAGTAAAACTCCTGACATTCACCTCACTTTTCTGCGCTGGTGAACTTTTAAATCCTTTTTTACCAATAAAAAACTAAACAAACCAAAGTAGGCTCTTTGATAATATAATTGTTATTTTTAGATTTAATAAAAATTGAGTCAAAGATATTTTATAGCTGTAACACTCCTGACATTGAATAAAAAATACTTATTATTATTTTCGAAGCTAATTAACCTTTCTCCTTGAGGAACCGGAAGTAACTGGTTTAACAATCAGAAGACGATGCAATACTTTAGGAAGTTCCCCTACCATTATGGAGCCAGTTTCTTGGTTCTCAAGGTCAGAAAGAACAGTAACAATTCAGACCAAAATTTTAGTAAGGCTATGGGGACAGCATTATACTTGTTTTTGGCTGTTTATACAATCTATTTTTATTGAAAAAATACTTGAGGATGTACACTTTTAATTTATATCAATAACAAAAATAAAATATTATTTTTTGTAAACAAAAATGCTTACTTTTGTTGCCATATTGAGCTGGTGACACTAACACTCCTGACATTTTTAGTAGTTTTCAAACCATTTTTCCTCTTTTCTACTTCAGAAATATACTCTGGAGAAGAAATTTCCTATAAAAATTTGTTTTCCTTCATACAAGCTTCAGAGTACTAATTCTTAGTTGTTGAGGTATTCCAATAAAAACAAACATTGATTTCTCACTCTCCAGAGTTCACTGTTACAAATTCAAACAAGCATCTTGTCCCCTTCAAGTAAGCTTTCGTTCCACCGTGTAGCGGTAGAAGTGCAGTAGCATAGTAAGGAATTAAAAAAAAGAGGTTTTGAAGGCTTTGCAAATAATTTCAATAGCTGGATGTTTTTAAAGAAGAATGAAATATGTTATGTGGAGTATGATAATAGAGACCCGATTTAACGACGAAGCCAGACATTAGGACTCTTTGACATTAGGAGTCTATGATACTCAAGTAGGCTTTTAAGTAGGATGAGATATGATCATGTGTTGGGTAGAAAAACTTTTGCTACTAGAGAAGGTTGGCGCAGAAAGACTATTATTGGTTGGACAAGGTTATTAGGATTTGGCGGAGCTTGACTCAGAGGTAACATACTTGTCTTTTTATTATTATTTCTTTAATTCACAAGTATGTATGAGATGAATATGAACTTTATCACCACTATTTATTGACTTTGATAGAGACAGTTTGTAATATTCACGGAAATAAAAGTTTGAAAGTTGGAAATAATGATAGTGGTATCTGCGTAGATTGCTGACATAACGTCGGTACTTCGTGGAATACCATTGTATGGTATGTATAGTAGATGTGCAAGTAATGAATGATTCCTATGATACATTGACCAGATTCGGTATAAAATAGTTCTGGATTTTCTTCTTATAACAAAGACATTTTTTTTTAAAATACAGGAGTTAATTTTTTTTTTTTTTTATATCTATTAATATTTACAACTGTATACATTATATACAAGGAAATTTATTTTCTTTTATTTCTGTTGTGGCTAGACTTCGAGGTTGGGAGACCCTCCTGGAGCACACCCAGCCTATAAAAAGTAGTCACCCATAAATGGAAATAACCTGGTGGTTAGGCGTGATTTAGGCCAAATCTCCTCCTTTCACAACCGTTGGCTCAGAAACAGTACATCCCTACCTAAGTACTGAACCCAAGACCCTTCATTGGTTGTTAGTGGTACAGGTTTAATTTATTTTGTTTACATTATATAAAACAAGTAAATGTGAGAAAAAAAATAATAAGACATCTCAATAACATATAAATAACTTCTCACTAGTAGCACTTCAATAAAAGTTCTCCATTAGAAGGTCTCTTGGCCATTTTATTTTCAGACACCTTGAAGAATTATAGAGAGTTGAGTGTGAGGCAAGTTGGAAGACTAATTGATCGAATGGGTATGGAGTTTACTATGGAATAAATATGTATCTTGTTTGAGTCAAATCGGCAACTTATGGAACATTAAGATCTTTATGGATAAGTTTGTTTATTACATATTAAGGAGCATTGAGGATTTTACGAAAGATTTTGGAATACGAGAAGAATTTTAAAAGCTTTAGTAGAGTCCAAAAGCTCAACTCTGAATGTCAAAATAGGTCTAATTACTGGGAACTTTAATAGTCTTCTGTAATTCATTAGGAAGTTTGGACGCTTGTCTAGTAAATGTTGTAGTAGTCGGAAACGACGAGTAGTTTCATATCTTTTAAGTCTTTTATGTGAGTAAAGAATAAAGTTGTAAACATGTTTAGAACTACTTGAGCTTAATGAGAATCTGCTGATGTCATTCCTAGTCATATCATTAAACAACATTAAGAAACATTGCAAAGGTATATTATTTTTTCACTCGAGTCGTCGGAATATAGTCAGTTATTCTTAACAGTAACTAGTGTGTCGTCGAATGAGAATTTCATAACCTTAACTAATGATCAGTAACTAATTATTTATCAGTCTGACAGCGCGGCCAATAATCGCGGATAAAGTAATTTTTCTACAAACTTGAAACAGTTGAGGAGTTAATAAGTTAGTCTTTAAAAGGAAAGGTTGCTTATAGCATTGATATTTTTTTTTTTTTTTTTTATATAAAGGTTATATTTCCACAGTATGAAGTATGAAGACATATGAAGTATTAAGTTGTGAATTACAAAATTCCTTAATGGGAAATTGCAGCATTCTACAAATCGTAGCTTTTCATTTTACTGTGTGATTTGTTCCACAACTTCAACAATTGTAAGAGCGGTGGTAGCAGTAGATAGGAGGCGCGGTAGTGCAGTGCGTAATGCGCTTGACTATCTTGCTCCCGGAAACCGAGTTCGAATCCGACAGAGGGCAGAAAATGCATTTTTTGTTAATTCGGCCGTGGTTCGGTTTCGAGATCAGGAATTCCTCCTGGGGCTCACCCAGCCTCAATAAAGTGTGTTCCCTTAATGAAGAATAGACCTGGCGTTTTACGGATATTCTGGCCAATTCTCCTTCTTTTACAACCGTTGGCCAATAAACAGTGCACCCTTACCTAAGTACTACTGAATTCAAGACCCTTCATGGGTTGGTTGTAAGTGGTACAGGTTATAAGCCGTTGATGTAAATAAATGGCTCCGAAGGCTGATTGAGTATCTTGGTGACGGTAATTATTGTTTTTATTTATATAAAATTTTCTTTCGCCCAAATAGATGCAATGTTGTTGTTTTTTGGGGCTTAACGTCCTTATGTACTCCAACTAGGGCAGGAAGGACGGGTTATCCCACAGGTTACCAACCTGTTCTAGCCAGGGTGGGAAGGTCAAGATTTATTCGTGGGTTCGCCATGAAATAAATTTTAACCCGCCCAGGTGGGTTTCGAACCCACGACCTCCAGGTTACGATCGCGATGAGACCCACGCCATTACTCACTCGGCCATTGAGTCCCAACACATGCAATGTTTTTAATACTCTACTGAAATTTCTACATCACATTCACGAATCATAAGTTGTGAATCTCGAAGACAATACACCAAATAAAATTAAAGTAGTACCGTAAAATGTGTAAAATAACCTATAATTTTACAATTAATCACTCCAAGGGTGGATCAGAACATAAAAATAATTGCAGATTTAGGTCTTATTCAGGTAACATGTCAAGGAAGGGAGAGATCGTTAGTTTATCGCCATCGAACTTTTGGATGGTCTTGATTTTTTTTTTTTTTTTTTTATTGATATATTTAATTACATACTAGAGGATTTACAATATAAAAGGCAATGATGAATCAAAATAAGATTATATTTCACTTTAATGTAATTAGGAGAGATTCCAAATATTTAAATAAATATATAACTTATAATTACAATTTATTATTTTAAGTTTATTATTGATGTTTTTTTTTTTTTTTTTTTCTAGAGAAAGTTTACAAAGTTCATTAAAAAACATTTTAACAAGTAATTGAATCGTTTATTTCAGAAACCACCTAAGGGATAAAATATCAAAATATGCTTTTTTTGTGGTACTGTACAATTTAAAGATAAATAGATCTTTTAGTGCAGAAATAACTTGATGTTCCATATCTGCAATGCTTTATGGCAGCCTTGAAAATAATCCGTTTATTTCAGAAAGAACCCAAGCGCAGTTTTTTTTTTAGTTTTCCGAAAGTTGAAAAAAGCGCACGTAGGTGGTTTCTGAAATAAACGATTCATTTACAATTCTTAAATTAATACATTCATTCGTAAGCAATCAACGTTATTAGGCATTTTATGATAAAAAGTGTATTTGTCTAATAACGTGTTAGTTATTTTTGCAATACATTTTCGTTTTTAAAGAAAAACATTTTCTTTTATCATCTTATAAATAATGTAACAATAGTATTATTTTTATTGCTGATACAGGATTTAAACCTTTTCTTGTAGTTATAGTAACTTCAGAGTATATCAAGACTTATTCAGTTGACTTCTTAAGATATTCATACAGCATGTTTATATTTTTTATAAGGGATACTAGGTCTTATTATGGTTCTTATTTATCGTTTCGATACAGAATGAGATCCTGACATTTAAGTGCCCTTATATCTAATCTTGCTACTATAGTCGGTGGAGGAATGGAGATTCGAGGTGGCAAACTTTTATTTTTTCTGAAGAGGACACCATTTCATTCGTGTTCAAAACGTCAAAAAAATAATTTATTATTATTATTTTATGATAAACGGATTGAAAACATGTTTAAAAAAAAAATAAGACCTAATACCAGGCTATAAAAAAATAATGTGTGTGTAAATAAATAAATAAATAAACAAATAAATAAATAAATATATATGTGTGTGTGTGTGTGTGTGTGTGTGTGTGTGTGTGTGTGTGTGTGTGTGTGTGTGTGTGTGTGTGTGTGTGTGTGTGTGTGTTTGCGTGTGTCTGTGTCTGTGTATAAAAGCACTATGTTGAAAAGTCTTAAGCATTTTATGTGAATGAATAAATAAATATTACTATTGTGAAAAAATTCTCAGTCATTTTACAAACAATGCAAGTTCGCTCATTTTAAAAGTTATTAGCTAACCACAAAGTGCACCTACGCAATTACCAACAATCTGAGGTGCTCTATCTTCCTGTTCATCTTTTGACGAAACTCGCTTGCCCTTGTCGTCAGATTCGAAGGTCTCAGTGTGCTTGTTCGTCCTTTCAGGGTTGTACCAGACGAGTGTTCCCTGAACAGTCCAGATACCATTGCTGTTATAGAAGCCTCTTTCTTCTCGTTGCTGATCGTACAGAACTATCCTGTTAACAGATCCATTCTTTTAATAATTAAATATTTACAGATATTAACGAAAATTTATGAATATTATGATATAAATATGATGGCATATGGCCAAGTGGAATTGTAATATATTATGTTATATATAGTTATGATGAAGCATGATAAAAAGGCATTTATAAGGGCCAAGACAGTGAAAGTAAAAGTCAAAGTTATAATTCAATAAAGTTTTCTTCTAAAGACAATACCACTATTAAATATCCCCCCCCCCAAAAAAAAAAAAAAGTAACAGAATAACAAAACGATAGCTCATTATTACTGTTATATCAGCTATTACTTTATAAATAAAAAAAAAAAAATACAACCTGCAATTGGAAACACCAGGAAATAAGTATTATAAAGGCTAGCTTCTTTGTTGTAGTTTTTGGAAAGAGTACATAATTTTAGAAGAAAAAAAAATACATCCTTTTTCTTTAATTTTTTCCTTAAAAGTGATAATAGTAGGAAAAAATTTTTAACAATGAATATTTTTTACCCATAACCTAGTTGGTCAAAAGTGAAACATTTTTGGAGACCGCGAGTGCGTTACGCGTTGTTTAATAGTTTTAAATTAGGATAGTAGGTGTAGTTAGGAGCTCAACTATTCTTATACTAAATAACAATAGGAAGCAGGTTCTAATAAGTAAGCTCCTTTTGACTCTGTTTTACCTAATACGACATAAAACAATTTCGCCTGGATTTGACCAATATTGTTCGATCCCTCTCGGCTGTTCAAAATGTTGGTTTGAATAAAAAAAGGCAAGTTTGAACATTTTCAAGTGTAGAAACATTTTAACATTTAATATATTTTACCCGCGACCTTGTTGGTCAAATCGATACGTTTTAAGCGAACGCAAATAATTTTTTTTATTTTTTTTTTTTTTTATTATACCATAATAAACAGCAGCAAATTATATTCAATAATAATCTTAAAGATGGAAGATAATGTCTTATTTTAGCTTGCTTCAAATTCCTGAAGTCTGGATCAAAAAGCGGTTACACTTGACTTTAAAAAGAATTAGTTAAAATATCAAATAAATTGTAAAATCGACTTTTAGGTAAAAATAGTTGTACGATTAGAAAAAAAAAAAAAATGCGTTCTTAATATCTTACCCATATCTTTTTAATTATAAAAAATATTTTAAATAAATAATAATTGTATCATTTTATTTAAATAAAAAATAATAAACAGCTGTTAAATATATGGATTAGTACTATAATGTAATTAAATTTTACCTTAGAAAATAACTACCATCTGGATAATTAACGACTTGTTTAAAATATTGGAAACCTGAACCATAATACTCAATACTTTCCGAGTACTGCTGTCCATAGCATCCTACTGCGGAGATTGCTAGTATCGTGGCTAAAACCTGAAATAGAATAAAAAAAAAGATTAAAAACAAACACAAATAATAAATAATGTTCCATGAAAATCCTTGAATGTTTAGGGCTCAGTAGTTTGCTGAGGATGTTCAACAGAACCAAGCTCAACCGTCAGTATCTATATATATATATATATATATATATATATATATATATATATATATATATATATATATATATATATATATATATATATATGAACTTATATCGATATATGCACTTTGAAGCCTCAAAACTGGTATTAAAATTCGATTCTATTTAGTTGACACAAGTTATTCAAACTGCTGAAAAAAGTCAAACAAAATGTTGGTGAATATCTGAACATCAAAATGCTCTAATGATGCAATTAGTACATTTTTGCATTTGACACATCAGTGAGCTAAGGCGTCGATTTAAGAACTCGTTATTCTTTTGAAATGTCTAAATACTGAATGAATAATGTAAAAATACAAATTTTATTTTATTTTTTTTCGCATGAAAGTAATAATCGGATGGAATTATTTTCGGTACATATGTAACTTTCTGTATTTATAATATTGAAAATCGAAACTAACCGTAATTTTAATATGTGATGTAAAATACTCTCTGAATACGACTACCGTTCAGAATTGTTCATAAAATACTTTTGTTATCCATAAGAAAGAGTAAATAAGGTTAGTTTGCAGTTATTTTAGCATGAAGGAGTGACTGATTGCCGGCCTTACCAACAATTGCATCTTGCCTGGTGAACACTGGTGAAGAACAAGACACGGAGGGGTTGTTAAATACAGTCGAAACCTAACATCCCCTCCTCCCTTGCCTTGCGAAAGGAAATAAAACGCTGGTCATTAAGTAAGTATCCATCTGCGAGTATGGTTACCAATTCGCTTATATTTACTTTGAATTATAAAGCTTTCAGTTGACAGAATGACTGATTCTAATTTCAACTTTTTTCAGGAAGGATTTTTAATAATATTTCTCTTTGGAAAATTCTTATATTTTTCTTTTTCAAAACTATGGCAGAATTATAAAAAGAGAACAGTTTACTAAAATATTCAATGTGCTATTTATGCAACGCTAAATGATCATAAAATCAATATTAAAAATAAAAATAGTATTTTTATGGAATTAGTCTCTTTGTTAACTGAAAACTGAACCAAATTGTTCGTTTGGTGAATAATAATTATATATATTTTTTAATAATTATTATATCTTATGTCGGGTATGAGTTTGTTACTAACTACATTAAACAAAAAAAAAATTATTTAATGTACTTAATGTATGGGTACTAAATTTTAACAAGTTATTTTTTTTTTTTTTTTTCAACATTGCAAACATTTTAAATTATCTGAAAACATAATTACATCTAGTAAAATATTCTCACTCGACTTTCTATTGAAAGTTTTATTTAAATATCAATTCGTAAAATTTTTAAACATATTGTAGTCAATAGTAAAATCTTGTTATGATCGGTTTAATTATTTAAAATAAAGTATATATATTATTAGGAAAAGGTTGGTCTTGGACGCAGCCAGAAACATAACTGAAATACATCTATGTTTGTATTTGCTTCGAATAATAAAATATCTTACTCTTTCTGTTCTCCTATATAAACTTTTCACTAAAAATTTTGATAATGGTAAAAAAAAAAAATATTTTCATCTAAGCAACATACACAAGAAACCTGTCATAAATGTCGTGTCTTTAATGCCAGAACAAAGTTATATAATAAAGTAGATAAAGCGTAATTGATAGATATATAAGGGATGAGCGCCATGAAATGGCAAAATTTGCATATAAGAAAAAAATTAAAGAAAAGATAAAGCAGATAACAGCGGCATATGCTTTAGACTTTCAGCAATGCCTACCGAACCCTTATCTAATAATGCTCCCTTCTTTCTTTGAATCTTTTCAATATAGCGATTTAGCTTGTAATCAGGTCTCTTTTAACATTTGGGACAAGATAATGGCTGAGAGAGGAGATTGAAAAATTGCCCCCTCTTTAACATTTAATCATAAAATAAATAAATAAAAAATTCCTTAAAATATTTTATCATGAGAAAGTTAATCAGAAGCTTGATATTTTTTATTTCCACTTCCCTCACGTAAAAAAAGCTTACCAGAAGTTAACGCCATAACTTTCAGCATATGTTTATAGTCTAGTGAAAATAGAAAAAAAATCAGAGGATCTAAAAATACTAGTTCCATTTTTTCAGTTATGGGTAGGAGAGGATCTCCTGAACAGAAAGAAATAAAGTATCTCCAAATCCCGGTGCCACGGGGTGAAATGGGAGCTTTAAATGTGAAATTAAATCGCTTATAACTCGAAGATAGTACGTTCCAGTAAAACAGTTTTGTTTTATAGAATTAAAGCTTATTAAATCAGCTACAGGGTTAGTTATTTACACTTTTACTAAAAACTGGACAGTTTAAGAGCTACCTGCTCCGAAAAGGTGATAATTAAAAAAAAAAAAAAATTGTTTTTCGTATATTTTTGATCCTAACTCGTTCATTTTAAGAGAAAATTGTCAGTATAAAAAATGTACGGCATTAAATTCCCTCCCTACAGAATACATATTGTATATTGATGAACATTGAACTTGTCGCAACTTACAGCAAGTTTAAGATTTGAACGAAAAATCCTAATTTCCCAATTACCCATTCGACGGAAACATATAACAGCTAAAATTTATACAATACCTAAATTACACTCAGTAAGTCATAAGCCTTTACGAAAAATGACGTAATCGGATGCGTTTTCAAAACTGACACGTAAAAAAAAAACACGTGTATCTCCGATATAATTCCGAAACTATTAGTTCGATTCATTACTTTTTTTCATTTTTTTCATCTGAAAGCTGGTCAAATTTACTATTAAATCCCATTTATGAAATTTTATCAAGTCTCGGAAAATAACCACACTAGCACGCTAAAAAACGCGTACTTTCTGTACAGGCGTACCCCCCAGCGGCACCGGAATTTGGTGGGACTTCGTTTTTCCTTATTCAGAGGACCATTCCCAACACATTCCTGAAAAAATTGGAACTAATATTTTTAGTTCCTCTGATTGCCCATTATTGGTTAGGATTGACTGGACTATTAGTGTTTTATTTAAATATTGATATATATTTATTTCTGTCTGCTAACGGGAGAAAATCTATAAGGGGTCAACAACATTACTTTCAATATCAATTTAGTTCTAGAATTTTCTTTCTTGGTAAATATAATATATATAAATGCAGGGTAAATAGATATTTCAGGTAGGAACGGAGTTATAGCAGTAGTTGGGTTAACGTCGTTACCTTAATTTATTTTACAATATAAATAGGAACACAATTGCATCAGTTCTTATTAAATTTAAAAGTAGTTTATTCTGAATTAAATAGTTGGAAAAATGTTCCTATGGTTACGGGATACTGGGGGTAAGACTAAACTAAACTACTCCTAAATACAAAAAGGTATTTTATTAACAAATTAATGAATACAATGAAATTCTTGACCTTATATAAATTTAAAATAACAATTATTCAAAACAGTATATTTATATACTCTACTTACAAATTCGTATAAATACAACAAGGTAAACGTGGACGAACGATTTGGTAATTGAGTTTTTGGAGTTGTACGAGAAAGAGGTCTTCTTTGGAATCTATCACATCCAAAACATAAAAATCGCAACGAAGCTCACGATGCTTGGAAAAGAATTGAAAAAGGTCTTAACAGACGCTTCTCAGTGGATGATTTCAAGAAGAAGAAAGAATCCCTGATGGCATCGTACAGAGCCTGTCAGAAGAAGATAAAAGAGAGTTTGAAAACCGGAGCAGGGGCAGATTCTGTTTTTAAACCAAGCTGGTTTGCCTTTGCTACAATGAACAGATTTCTGTCGAACAAAGACCAGGCACGAGAAACACTAAGTTCAGAGGTGAGTCTTACGAGTACCTTTTCAATTTTTATATATAGGGTGTTAAAATTAATGATAAGGTGTATTATTCTGTAAATAAGACAACAATGTAATATAAACACACACACACACACACACACACACACACACACACACACACACACACACACACACACACACACACACACACACATACATGTACATATAGAGTTGGTACATTACATCGTACTTGGAAGTGTTATCACGCGTAGTCCTTTTGGCTTTCCACTTGTCCCCTATTCATGAAGTAATCGGCTAAATCCTCCCTAATTTCTTTGATTTCCAATGAAGGACTTTTTCCAGTTCTTCTGCAAGGATAATAGCGATGACATTTCATTCAATCACCACGAGCCAGTTATTAGATTTCCATTTTCCTCCGAGTCCAAGGAGTCTGGTGGAGCGTACAGTGCTCGAACTCCTCATGAAATTGTGTTAATGGACGCAAGTCATAACAATAAGTTGGACAGTATTCGGTTCTAGAAGCAGTGGCTTTCTCAAAACTCGGAATATACTAGACATTATCTCGAAAGCATTTTCCACTACTCTTCAAGCGCTTGAGAGGTGGTAGTTGAAAATCCGTTATTTGGTCCCTTTATTCGTGCACAGGGGAGAATTCCTCACGTTTTCAAAAGTTTGGGCGAGACTTTACCATTCATTCTCTAAGCTGAAAAGACTCAGATATTATTAACAAAGAGTAGCTTCATAACTAATAACAATAAGTAAAAACATTAGATTTATTAATATAATTTTATTGTATTATTCTACACTAGGTATGTGTTGTTTAAACGTCTTTGATTCATTTTAATGTGTTTTTATAGATGGGGACTGGAAATATGAAAGATGCTTACCCTGAAGACGACACCCCCGATATAGATGTCAAATCAGATGATTCACAGCCTAAAAATGCTGTCACTGAAACTTCAACGTTCAAACCTCCCTCCCGAAAAAAGATAAAAATTATATGTGGGAACGATGACTACAAGTTCGAGAACAAAATTGACAATGCTTTTCCCATTGTTCAGTCTTCACTCCAAAAACCATCGAAGGGGAAAGATATATGCGACATTTATGGAGAGCTGGTAGCAGCCAAATTGAAAGCGGTGGATGAACGTACTAGAGATTACTGCATTTAGAAGATAATCTGCTTTTTGAGACGAAAACGTTCGGCATTCCACAACGCTATGCTGCTGTCTCCAACCAGTTTTTCTATTCCCAGCAATATCCTTCTTCATCCCAACATATCTCCTCTGAACCAAACTCCAATTCTCCTTCACCACAACATACAGCCTTTGGCAAGCAAAAAGGAATGCGAACAGAGAACCCCTGTGGAAGAATCTTAGAATCAAGAACTATAGCACCTCAGCTAATACTGTACGAGTTTCTTTTAAAGTCGGTTCATTATACTTAAGCTGATTTGTATATAATGTACATATTTTTTACTGTCACATTTTTTTTTTTTTTATTGTAAAAATTTATTTTTGTTCAAATTAAAAGAAACTGAATTTTTATAACACTTACCTTCTTTTGATCCTGTAGTTAAATGCAAATGGCTCAGCATACTTCTTGTTCTATCAAGGATACAACTTGATGCGACATCTTGAACGTAAACCCGAAACAATGGTAGCTATCTCTTAACGCCAAAAATCGTAGGATAGGACCAAATGAACGTCCGTTTTCTATTTTCTTGGCAATGAGTGGTTCAATTTTTCACAGCAAGAAGTTAAAGTCTTCTATAAATATACGGCAGAAGTTCTTAAATTTTCCTGAAGCTTCCTTTTTGGCCAAATCAGCTAACAGGTCTGAGCCATCTAAGCTAAAATAGCTGTGGAAAATCATTTTTTAAAAATTATGTACATAACAAATTCTAAATACCAACGTTTCTTTGTTCGACAGCTACTATATCCATAATCTTTGATTTTCTTTATTTTATTATTTGTATATTAAGTAATTGAAACTACATTCCAGGTCTGCTCCTATTGAGGGACAACATCCACCGGCTCCTTCTTTGTTTTGTTTTTTATTATTATTATTTTAGAGAAAAGTGCAGCCCAAGAAAACATGTTCATCAGCATCCATCATGAACTGAACAGATCATTGCTCCAGAATTATTTGTCCATCGGTCCACGTATGTAAAAAGTTAAACATTTGCCACTCGACCAATACCAAATAACTAGTAATTGGTATATGCTGTATGTGTGGCTGTTCCTTAAAGCTAATCCTGAATAACTTTACTCAAGGGATTAAAAATATAAAAATAAATTCACAATTATATAATCCCACCGACCTTAAGATACTCCAAATGTGAATAACTGACACAAACGGGGGCTCCGATGCTTTTACTACGTTCACTGTACTCACGGGTCACGGTCTGTCAGTCTTTTTATTTGCTCATTCACCGACAGGATCATTGGTCCCAGGCTGGGGCCGACCAATTTCAAAGACCCGCAGAACATTCCAGACAATTTGGGTTCTGAGGGTGTGATTTAAAGAGTAGCCTGAGGTCATTCCTATTGTTGTGGGGTCACTTGTTCTTTTCTTGGTCTTGGTTCTTGATCCCAAGTTAGTTGCTGATGTCACATACAGTTTTCGTAAGTTTTACATATAATAAAGTTAGAATAATAATATTAATATTATTATTATATTAACAGAGCTCGACAGGTACTTGTAGCTGTCGTTGGCCCTCTCAACCATCTTTTCCCAAACATCCCGGTCTGCTTGTGTGCATCCCGATGGCATGTCTGCATGATATCCCAATTTTCTTTCCTTAAGTCCTTAGCCACTATATTAATATGGTTGATTAGGTTTTTTTTTTAATTGTATTTTTACTGGATGTATCTTTTTATTTACAGCTGAAAATTTCAATAAACAGAAATAAAAAAAAAAAAAATTGTATTTATTACTTTATAACATTTTGTTCATTGTAGTTTTATACTGTTTACCACATTACTAATTTTAAATATATCTCTATTTTTTTTTTTTTTTTTTTAATTTTGTATTTATGGCTTTTCAACGTTTTTAAATTTTGACGTATTTAACCATGTTTTTGATGGTTTTCAATTTACAGATTTCAGTTTTCAATTGAATATTACCAATCTCAAAAGCCTTCCCTAATAAAACGATTGCCTTGAATGTCCCGCATTCTTTGCGTATAAAATTCTGCTAAAATAAAAATTATAATCTAATAAGATAAAACATTTTTAATAAATAGGTTACGTGATTCTTAGTGTAAAACTTCCGTTATAGTGAAATTTTAGACCTAATATCTTGTTTTTGGTATATGTAATTAATTTGATCTGATAATTGTTACACGAAATCAAAGTTAAGCTATTTTTGGAAGAATTTTCCAAAATTATAACAAAAACTTAAATTATGACATTTGAGTGACTTACGATCCTAGAGTGGACTCGTTTTCAAGACGCTGTCCAGAAGAAGTCCATCAAGGTAATTCAAAACGTCGGAAAAAAAAAAAAAAAAAATAAAGCTTTTCGTTTAATAATCTAGGTTTGTTTTCACCAAACCTGACTTTTTTAATGATCAACATCTCTACAATGTTATTCCAATGTCAACCATACCCTCTTTCTATTTTATTTTTATTTTGTATTTACAACATTTCAATACCGTTTAGTAAAGATTATTAATTTTTACTAAGCTTCTTTTTAGTAAAACTAGACATAATGTAACATTTCAATCAGAACTAAGCACGATTATTCACTTATTATTTTTAAGATGTGTAACTTAATTATAATAATTTACATATTTAAATATTTATGTTAATTTCTGTTTAAATGATATATCATATCATATTAGGATAACGATGTTTTCTTTAGTTGAAGGTGGGGGGCAAAGATCCCCTCCCTATACTTCTCCTTTCTGTATGATCACAATTATGTTTATGAGATTCTACCAAAAATCTTAGATTTGATTAAAATTGATACTTTTACAGTTAACAAATCTTATAGCCTGCTCAGCAATTTAATGGCTTAAGCAATACGAGATGGATGGTGGGGAAAACGGTTCTCCCATATTTAAGTAATCCCTACCTTCACTTTTTACTATTCAGACAAGATGAGATCTTCAGTAAGTATTGGGCATAAGCCATCACTAATATAACTTTGTTATAGATGTGAAATGTATGCAAATATTTGACATTCTTAACTGTAATTTCACCTTTCTTAATTAACTAAGACAATTTTTTTTTGTTTATTAATCTCTAATTTAATTCCTAAGTTTTATGTCCCATGAGTACATTATATTTTCAATTATTTGAACTGGATATCATGACACATTTTTTAAGTTACCACACAATACTTTACAAAATAAATTATGAAGGAACTATTTATTTAGCAGTTATTTTGAGTCACAAAATAGGAAATATTTTTTAAATAAGATCCTTGGGTAGATGTTCAAATGAAGTTTAATTATTTGTAATTAATTAACATTTTATTGAGTAAATAAAACAAATCTCATGTTACTTAATCAAGCCTGAAAAAAAAAAAAAATAAAAGTTATTTATTTTTTTGTATTTATACTTTTAATGGATTTGTTTCGAAACTTGGTTCCTTTAGCTCTGAGGTCAAATCATTTATCAGGGTCATCACTAAACGTGTTTCCTTCCATCTATTCTTTACGCTTGACGTAATCGAGAAATTACGGAAAAATGAATTTTATTCTACCATTAAAAAAAAAAAAAATGTAATTGTGCATTTAATTTTTTAAAAAAATATATATACTGACCTGCCAAGGATAAAAGAATTAATGCAAACTTTTTGAGATAATGCTATATTGGACTTATCGTTCGATCGTAGTGAAATTTTCAATTCGATGCTCAATAGAAAAACATTGAAAATTCTAATTACTTTTTTTATATTTTGTTCGCTTATAGTATCGTTTTTGTTTATTTAAAGAGAACCGAAGTTTATATTAAACCGAAGTTTATTTATTTTGAAATAAATTGTTTTCGAACAAGAGAAAACTCAAAATATAGTATCTCCGGTTGCCTTATGAATTTATTTTTTACCTTTTTTTGCATGCTTTTTACCATATAAGAATTTTATTGATAAAAAAAAAACTTATTAGTTAAAATTGTCTATGTTCTTTACTTATGAGAGTGGGTGAAGCCGCAGCGGGGATGCAAGTTATAAATATAAGAAAAATATATTATAAATATTTATCTCTTTGATACTTCAAAATATTTTTAAATATTGGATTCAAACTTAACTGAATATTCGGGCTAACCAAATATTCAATGGCACTTTCTGAAATCCGACTCGTTTACTCAGGTACTGGCAGCTATTCTGTCCCTTGGAGTAGCGATATGTTCCAGCCAGAGTAATTACACGCATTACACAAATTATTACCCAGGGGGAGGAGTGCAAGACGTAACTTACTTCCCTAACGGTTACAGCTTGAAGTAAGTCAAGTCTATTTCATTTTACTATGAATATATATATCCAAAAAAATATCAGAATATTTCATTTTAATTTTAGATTATAATAAAAGAATTAACTGGATTCAATTTTTCACT
Source organism: Euschistus heros (assembly GCA_003667255.2). NCBI lineage: Eukaryota > Metazoa > Arthropoda > Insecta > Hemiptera > Pentatomidae > Euschistus > Euschistus heros. The sequence goes on along the minus strand of RCWM02000878.1, from coordinate 159,898 downwards.
AGGCAAACGTTAAACGACCAAGATCGTGAAGAAGATGGGTCATACATCGGCAATATGTGGACAGTCCGGGGCAAGTATTCTTGGCTCAACCCAGAGAATACTATCAGACACGTCGAGGAGTTTGTATCTGGTGATCAGGGATATAGATTGACCAAAGAGGAAAATTTGGAAAACGGAGGTCTGCAATTCGGTGCGAAAATACCTTCATCTAAACAGCAGTTTGGTGCTAGACAACCTTTAATAAATGAGCAGTTTGGTGCTAAACGACCTTTAACAAATGACCCATTTGGGACTAGAAAAACTTTATCAGGTATACAGTTTAGTTCAAAAAACCCTTTATCGAGAGGACAGTTTGGTGCAACAAAACCTTTAACTAATAATCAATTTGGTGCTAGATTACCTTTAAAAAATGATCAATTTGGGGATAGACTACCTTTAACAAGTAACCAATTTGGTTCAAGACTACCTTCAACAGATGACCAATTTATTTCTAAAAAACCTACTAAGAATTATCAATTCGGTGCTCAACAACCGTTATTAAGTGAGCAGTTTGATGCAAAAAAAACCTTTATCGGAACAGCAGTTCGGTGTAAGACAACCTCTAACAAACGATCAATTTGGCACTAGGCAGCCTTTAGCTGACAGACAATCTTTATCGGGTAAGCAGTTCGGTGCTAGACAACCTCTAACAAATGACCAATTTGGTGCTAGACAACCTTTATCAAATGAGCAGTTTAGTGCAAAGAAATTTTTATTGGGAGGAGAATTTGGTGCTGGGCGAACAGACGTTGGGCAATTTCCTTCAAGTGAACAGTATGGTACAAAACAACCTTTGCCTAATGTGCAGTTTGGTGCAAGACAGCCATTTTCAGGTCAGCAGTTTGGTGAAAGACCAACGTTTTCAGGTGAGCAATTTAATGCAGGACAACAATTTAGAAATGAACAATTTGGTACAGGACAACCATTTTTAGCTCAACAATTTAATAAAGGACAGACCTCTTCAGGTGAGCAGTTTGGTGCAGGACAAACATCTTCTGGTGATCAGTTTAATGCAGTACAACCATTTACAAGTGAGCAGTTCAGGGTGCAGGACAACAGCTTCAGCTGATCAGTTTAATGCAGGACAAAAATTTATTCTTCAGTGAGCAGTTTAATGCAGGACAAACATATTCAGGTGATCAGTTTAATGCAGGACAGCCATTTACAGGTGAACAGTTTGGTGCAGAACAACCATCTTCAGCACAATTTGATAATGGGCAAACATCTTCAGGTGATCTGTTTGGATTAAGACCACCTTTTTCAGGGGAACAGTTTGATGCAGGGCAATCATTTTCAGGTCAACAATTTGGTACAGAACAACCATTTTCAGGTCAGCAATTTGGTGTAGAACAACCATTTTCAGGTCAGCAATTAGGTGCAGGACAACCATTTCCAGGTCAGCAATTTGGTGCAGGACAACCATTTACAGGTCAGCAATTTGGTGCAGGACAACCATTTTCAGGTCAGCAATTTGGTGCTGCTCAAACATTTCCAGGTCAGCAATTTGGTGCCGGACAACCATTTCCAGGTCAGCAATTTGGCGCTGGACAACCATTTCCAGGTCAGCAATTTGGTGCTGGACAACCATTTTCCAATGAGCAACTTGGTGCTGGACGACCCTCTTCGACTGGACTGTTTGGCACAAAGTCACCTTTCTTGGATCCAAAATATGACGAAGAATTTCCGCCATTAATAGATGAAGATGAGTGTGACTGACCTATTAAAATTACATGTTTTTAAATATTAGTGAGAATTATATAAACGATATAATTGTTCAATTATTATCACAACCAAAGAAAGCAACTAATACAGAGAAACGTGTATAGGTATGAGAATTGTTTTTAGTTTAAGACCTTTTTTTCCAACCATTTGTTAACAAATTTTTCAAATTTATTGTATAATCAAATAATTATTGAAATACTAATCAAGCAAAAGTTTTTTATCGTGTTTATAATAGCACTTATTTATTTCTTAAATTAAAAATAAATTAACTTTTTATTCGTAATTTGTATAACTTGAAAAGGGACATAATGGCCTCGTGAATAATTTTTTATAATAAGGAGAGCTTTGAAATATATGCATTTGCATATTTTTCCTAGCCAGCTGAAAGATCAAATGACATCAAAACGTATATGTTTTGAGACATTTGGAATCAATTTGAGCTATTTTTATTTTGCATATTTATACATATTTTTTCATAAATACACATTTTAGACTTAAATTGCATATTTATCACTATATCCAGCATTTTTATTTTGCATATTTGTACATATCTTGGCTATAATTGTATAAGTATCTACATATCTGGCATATCTGCATTTAGCTTTTGAATGTTCATATGTTTTTTGAGAAAACAAAAAATAAAAATAAAACTGCCACTGGGTCAGAATATTCTGATTTCGATACAGATCTATGTATTTTAGTTCGAGCTGGCATAGCCTTCCATAAATGAAGCTTGTTTAAGTTTTATAACGTGTTTTCTTTTATAATATTCTCCTTGTTTTTTTTTCAATAGCCTTCTTTCAATTGTTCCCCTTTTCAACACAAATAGTTATTTAACCTAGAGTACTTATGCATGAGTATGTATAACGATTTTTATTTTTCTAAATAGTGTAGATAGTTACATATTTTAGGTATTTAATAGCATATTTTACCCTTTTTATACGCATTTTATGTACATATTTTTCTTTTTTTATAGCATATAATTCACAGCCCTAATAATAAGTAATACTTCTGGAACTTGTACAAAATTGAATCGTCAACAGCTTTGATCTAACACTTACAATCTAATATAAGATTTTGTTTTGAAAAAAATAGTAAAGCTCCTTAATGTAGAGCTATGTGGATAGGTCAAGGCTTGGGTTTTTACAAAATTAATTTGAGATGCATCAGCATATTATAATTACATAAAACTTTAAAAGGCAATTCTTCCATCCAGTATTTTGAGGGCGTATATGCAAACATAATATAGCCATTAGCTAAAATAAGTAAAAAATTATTTTCTACGAAACACCGAAATAAAATTCATCTACTTTCATTTATCCCATTAAGATATTTTCATTCAGAACCATGTTGCCCGAGATCTTTGAGGCGAGGACGTCAGTAAACCAAGTATAGAAGGTTGTGTGATTGATAACTACCTGTTTCAGTTGTTAATCATTTCGTGATGATCCCATTAAATGAATATCAATTTTCATATTCTGGCTGTAGTAGGTTGGTAACCGCTAGGATAACCCCAGTTGAAGTACATAAAAACGTTGAACACAAACAAACAATAGTTTTTTTTTTTTTCTAATTAAAAATCTGCAAGAAATAAGAGGTTTAACATAATTTTCTATATATTATTTTTCAAATAGGAACTCCCACTTTACTATTTTTATGTGAGAGTAAATTTTTTGATCATGAAAAATGAAACCCAGTCCAGTAAACTAGGCGAGGATTTTTTTGTGGTATTATTATTTTTAAAAGAAAATTTGAAATCAGGCATTAGGAAATATTTCCAGAGGTGGGAGAAAATATTATTTTGAAGATCGAAAAGATTTTTATTTTATTTTTAAGAAGAACAAGTTTAAGATTTCCTGACCATAAATTAATAATCAATAATACTATACAATATATACTAACAAAGGAGAATTTAGTTATAAGGTGTATTTTACAAAAAGCAATTTATTCTCCCATCATTATTTATTAAAAATCATATAATAAAAAGATGATTATCTAAAACTTTTTTACGACGTTTCATGGCCTCTGCTACATTTTTAAGCCCTGAAACATGCAAAAACACACATGCACGAAAAAGTTTTTTAGATAATTATGTTTTTATTATATGATTTTTAATAAATAATGATGGGAGAATAAATTGCTTTTTGTAAAATACACCTTATAACTAAATTCTCCTTTGTTAGTATATATTGTATAGTATAATTATAACATGGACCGCAATTATCTTGTCCATAATATCAATCATTCTAATAGTTCACTACATGAACATACATGTGATATCGTGCATGAGTGTTTTTGCATGTTCCAGGGCTTGAAAATGTGGCAGAGGCCATGAAACTTCGCAAAAAATTTTTAGATAATCCTTTTTTTATATTATTTTTAATAAATAATGATGGGAGAATAAATTGCTTTTTGTAAAATACAACTTAATAATCAATATTTTCTTTCTAAAATAATGGGAAATCGTCAAAATAATAGGGACGTTTAAAAAATATAAATAAATCTCTCCTTTCCCTAAAACGTTCGGCAAAAACACTGAATGATGCAAAGGAAAGTATTGGTCTTCAATGTCGAATAAAAAAATTTTTGCTATTTTTTGCTTCCTGAGCCATATAACTTTGTTCTCATTGGGACATATTTATAATTTCTTTGTATGTTATAGTCACAATATTTTAAATTCTTATCCACCGGCAATCAACCTTGGCTTGGCAGTAGGGACTTCTTGTACGACACGATCTCTTCGCAGAGATTCCACTCCAAGCTGCCAGGATTCCGTGTGGAGATTAATCCAGTATACCGCAGCTGGGGCGTTCTAGAGACTTTTAGCAAGTCTTCACTTACTACCTTTAAGGAGTACAAGTATGATAAAGACCGCCTCACCGAGAAAGACTTTTCTCTCCTAATGAATGAGATTCAAGGAAAATCGTCGGAAAGAGCGACGGACATAGGAAGTGGGAAAGACACATGAGTGCACTTCAATCAAGTGGACTGAACAAAGCATGGAACAAGAGTTGATATAGAATATCTATTAAGAGAGGTATATGCACATTATTTGTATATTCCATTGTAATGTCAGAAAGACAAATAAATTAAAATCATGAGATGTAGTTTATTTTTTAACTTAATTCCAAATATAATTAATTAATTACACCTCAACCAATTAACCACACATCCCACTCCTTTTTTTCTGTTTCCCAAGTCTTTCTCAGTTTTTACCTGTGCTTAGTGTAAGAAAGTTTGGATAGCTAAATGCTTTTAAATTTCAATACTAATCAACAATAAAAATTAAAAATTGTATAAGTGGTATAGGCTGTTAAATGCAATGCTAATTCGATATTCTTCTTCCTTCAGTATATATTTCAAAGAATAATTCTATGCACGTCATATTTTTTTTTTTTTACTACTATTTATTAGATACTTTTGGAAAGTAAAATAAAAAAGCAAACAATAAAATAAAAATAAAATTATCAAGAAAAGTTGTAAAAACAATCACATTCATCCACAAATACAATGTTTACATTCTGAGCAGGACTTCAGGAGGTCCCAGCGCACCGTCCAAGCCATTGGTGTTGATGCCAGTGGGGGTTGAGTAGGAGCACATACCATCGTTGAGTAGCTGTCGATAGTCAGAAGACCTTAAGAATCACTTGAGTCAAAACGTATGTGATTTTATTTTTTTTATTTTGGGGGGGGGGGGGGGGGATTCGAGTGTCATAGGACAAGAACATTTTATCAAAGATTTTCGAAAGTATAACATTAGTCTATAGTGATAGAGATTTTATTATCTGAAACTGATATTAAGTAATATATTTTTAAATACAAATACAAACGAGAATTGTTTTTAAGAATCTTATATTCTAATATATACTCTTAAGCAGAAACACTAAATAATTTTTATTAAAATGACTAACCGGATGCGATAGTAAAATTAGGATTAGGAAAGCACATTCATAATTATGATATATTTTTCATGTTTATATCAGGATATCCTTTACACTCATGATATCATGACATTTTATTCATTAATTTATTAAAATTCATGAAAAAACTTTTCTATTCATGAAAACAATAGATAACGGAAAAATAAAAAATAGTCACATAGGAATGAAAACATAAAAATAACTATAATTTTTATGTTATGAATTTGTTTATTTATTTATATTGAGTAATTATTACAATCTGCCACAAATGTGGGCAATAAGTAATATAGATAGCTTAATGATTACATTCATACCTTATGTACATGAAAAAAAAAAAAAAAAAAAAAGAAGAGAGAGGGAACAGAAAAAAACTATACTATACATAAATAATATAAAATATGCAATATACATATAAGTGAAATACACTCGAGTGCAAAACAACTGGCGCACCTTGAATGTTCGCATATTGTTTATTTTTTCACGTTCACAACTTAATAAAATTTTCCAATTTTTTTCATTTATTAAGTGGATATATTCTGTTTATATGACACAAAAGGACAAGTTTAAAATATGCAAGAAACACACAAATCATGGCCTTTAACATCGTGTGTTTCCTCCTCTTTCTTGAATAACATCCTGCACCCTTTCAGGCATGCTCCTTACAAGATTGACCACTCGATCTTGAGAAATATGCTCCAATTGTTCTTCTACGGCAGTTCTCAGCTCGTGGAGGGTTATGTTGCTGTCGGATGGCCTTCTTAAGATGGTTCCACAGATGCTCTTTAGGATGAAGATCGGCCTGCGAGCTGTTCTCTCCAAGTTTCGGATAACGACCTCATCAAGAAAGAAACATTGGCAACATGTCGCCGTGCATTATCATGCATTAACATAAAATTAGGGCCAATGAACGGCGGAAAAATGACTATATACTCTTCAAGGATGTCTCTTATATAAGTTTGTGCATTGGGAGATGGCCTTCGGAGCACATGGAGGTCTGTGTTTGCTTCTAAAGAAATCCCTCCCCATACCATCACCGACCCTCCTCGGAACTGTACAGTACCTACAACAATGCACAATGCAGCGTTCTCCTCATTTTCTCCAGACTCTAGCTCGACCATCTGAAGCATGTAGGCCAATTCTAAACTCATCTGAGAAGAGAACAGAGGCCCAATCAGCTTCAGTTCAGGCAACATGTTCTCGAGCAAAACGGAGTCGAGCAGCTCTCGGAGCTGCAATGAGGAGAGGGCCGGTAGCAGGAACATTAGAGTGTAGATTCATTTCAGCCAGACGTCTACGCATTGTATGCACGGAAACATCCACCTCTCGAGCAACATGAAGCCGGTGGCAAGTCGTTACAGATGTCTGGAAGCGGTTCCTTAGAGTCTCCATTTTAATAAATCGATTGTCAGCTTGGTTTGTTACTCCCGACCTCGTTGAGTAGCTGCTCGTCTCTCGGTACTTCTGGATCGCCCGCCGAACCCTCGTTTCCGATACCCCGAGATTGCTGGCCGCGTATCGCCATATCGGGTACAGCCAATTCGTCTGCTAGTTCGTTTTCTGTGTTCATACCGTGTCCTTTAGCTCACTTATTGTTAACTGGCATGCTTCCTTCCAGTAAGTTTAAAATATTTTGCGTTTTTTTTTTTTTTTTTTTTTTTCAAATGAGAGGCGAGTTATCTCAGTGATTAAGGTGCTTTACTACCATGCTCCCGGGCCCAAGTTCAAGTCCGACTGACGGCAGAAAATTTATATTCTTAATTTCAGCCGTGGATCTAATTCGAGGTTGGGAAACCCTCCTACGGCACACCCAGCCTCTGTGGGTATCCTTAATTAGGGAAAAAACCTGACGTTTGAGCGTGAATTCTAGCCAAATAACCTCCTTCCACAACCGTTGGCTAAGAAACAGTACAGCCTATCTAAGTACTGAACCTAAGACCCTTCATGGGTCGAAAGAGGTACAGGTTTTTTTTTGTTTTTTTTTTTTTTTACTTCAGATATTGTTTTATTGTTAGCGTAGGGAAGTGGCGACCCCACCGCCCGGCCTTGTGCCGCAGTCAGCCACTGGTCCTCCATGTTGGAGATACAGTACACCCACATACACACAGTACACTATAACAGCATACTACACTAATCCCCACACAGCAGTCAAAGGTCACCAACAGTACACACCCAAGGGCCACCTCCCCTTGGATGCCGCCCCAAATGGGGATGCAGGTTTGCAGACAATAAGTGACAGCTCCACTAGCAGACTAGGGTACGCAGAAAGGGTTGATAGCCACGCTGTCCGAAATCAAATTATCCAGAAACCCCTAACGAAAGCCTCGGATATAAACAGATATAACGGTAATAGACCCGGCATTCCTAAAAGGATTCTCAATCTTGGATATTGGAACACATGTTCATTATACAGACCCGGAGCATTCAAACTACTCCTAGATCAAATTGACCGCTATAAACTCGACCTTGTTGCCATCCAGGAAATGCGATGGACAGGAAGTGGTATCCTGGAGAAGCGCAAGCATTCTGTATATTGCAGCTGCAACGATAGGTTACATCAGTTTGGTACTGGGTTTGTGGTGACAGGCGACTCTTCCGCATCCGTGTATAATTCTATAATCACAGTATTTTAAGCGTTCATGCCCCCACAGAAGTAGCTAACGAAGAGGAGAAGGATCAGTTCTACGATCTCCTAGGAAGAACCCTTGATGCATGCCCAGAATATGACATGAAGGTAGTAGCAGGAGACTTTAAAGCAAAGGTTGGGAAGAAAGATATCTGTATCTCAACCATTGGGAAACATAGTCTCCACGAAGAGAGTAAAGAAAACTTTGAACTTTGCAGCTTCCAGGGATCTAGTTGTCGGCACTACTCTCTTCCCGCACAAGAAGATTCATAAAGGCACATGGATAACCCCAGACAGGTCAATGGTCAATCAGATCGACCACTTATTGATAGGGAGGGACACGAGTCAAATTTACTCGAAACGAGGGTATTCCGAGGAGCTAATGTCGATTCTGACCATGATCTCTTAATAGCACACCTTAAAGCCAAGATCTCCACGTCTAGATTGTGCAGCAGGAATCGCAGAGTTAAAAGGTTCAACTTGCAGAAACTCCAAGACCCAGATGTTAAGAAAATTATACTGTGGAGCTTGACAAGGCCCTACAGTTAACACAGAATGGCTGTGGATCCGTGGAAGAGGAGTGGGAGGCTTGTTCCTAAGCCCTGAATAGGATGGCAGAGATAATTCTGGGACCAGCTCAGAAGGAGTGGCGCTCCCCATGGTTTGATGATGAATGCAAAGGTGCAACCCAACGCAAAAATATAGCATATCAAGCCATGACGCAGAGGGGCACAAGAAGTAATGTCGAGGAGTACTCCTCCGTTGAGAGGAGAAGAGACTCCATCGTAGGAAGAAAAGGCTTAAAGAGCATGTAGTGCTTCGAAAAAATCGAGGATCTACATGGAAGTAAAGAGTTACAGGAATTCTTTCGCAGGATAAATAAACTAAGGAAACTCCCTACCAAGGTAACGTCTTCTTGCCTGGACAAAGAAAGTAACCTTCTCACAGACAGGGTAGATGTCTTGATAGAGTGGAGAAGACACTTTGTAGAACTCCTGACAGACTCAGACACGCACCCAAATGCCAACCCTGGGATGGTTAATGGATAATCGCTGCCTAACGATGGAAAGATGGAAGCTGATCCGAACCACCCAGCGAAGAAGAGATTGAGGATGCAGTGGAAAAATTGAAAAACCACGAGGCCCCAGGGCATGATGGGCTTTCTGCGGAACTATTGCGAGCTGGATCCGATGTTCCAATACTCGTTTCTGAAGCAGTCCTTGGCATTTCACAGTCACTCAGGGTCTGAATAGAGAACCTGACCATAGTCAGAACTCCATTAAAATACGTGTTTACAAACGGTCTCTTATTATTATTATATTCCGCATGGGATCGATCATTTTAACATGTAGATTTTTATATTTTTAAAATAATGACTTTTACAGTTTTTTTTGTGCTATATTTATTTTATATTGAATATTGTCAGATGTCAAATTGAGATTGATAAAGTATGCTGAGCATTTAGCAACCCATTTAAAATGGGCAGCACCGATTAATAAAGTGTTTCTCTCTATCATTATTAATATTCCATTGTTTAATTAAAATTAATATCTGATTTTCCTTCAATCAAAGGCATTTCTTTTTTTTCTTTTTTTTAAGGATATAACTCTAGTATAAATAAAGAATATTATTATTATTAAACATTGTATGGGTCGTGTGGTTGATTAAAATAGTTCTCTGCTTAATAATATTCAAAAATATGCAAATTATTTAATAGTCCTTTAAACATTAATAAAGGAGAAATCCATAGTCCGAAATTCACCTTTCACTAAAATGTATGCAAAACCTAGAGAACCTAGTCTTTGTTTAAATCTAAATGAAAATTAAATAGTAATATCTAAGACGAGGATCTGAAGTAAGGATCATCTTCAGCAATGCCCATATTTGAATAAAGAAGATGCGAGAAGAAAGAGTGCCTGGAGAAAGGTTATACTTGGCTGGGCTATCATTAGACTATTTCCACACCATCGGCGCTAGTGAAGTACCCAATTACGAACAATCCGATGTTCCAATACTCGTTTTTGAAGCAGTCCTTGGCATTTTATGTTACTTTCTTTCTAGACACTATTTCCTATACTGTCTCTAATTTGGTTAGGCAAAGCGTACAGATTGGTAGAATTCGTAAAATAGCCGATCGTTTCAACATTTATGAATATGAAGGTAATTGATTCAGGAACCTTGAATCAATGTAAATTATCAAGCTACTCGTTGAATACATACACCTGGTAATTGATACAAATGTACCATTATAAATTCACGCAGGTGTATACCGGGATAGGGTCAATGACGCTAAGCCCCGTGTGAGTGGCCATTCATCGAGCACTCCAGTCACTATCGATTGCACCTCCTTGTTGTTAGATGTTGCACCTTTCCAAGTGACCAGCCTCACCTGTTATTACAATTATAATTTCAAGATAGTACAGGTACATCTCTAGCACATTACATGTAGAGTTAATATACATATTCCTAAACATAAGTAGTTTACGGTTAAATTTAAACTCTACTTAATGAAACTAATCGAGGCTTCGGAAATTCTGATTCATTCGTGAGAATGGAGAAGTTTTTCTCTCTGTTTCAGTTATTCCAATAGAAATGAAAAAGATTTCAGAAAAAATTTTTAACAAATTGCCAGCCTTAACTAGATGACAAACTACGAATAATGATAAGCTCATTTGGACAGTTTTTCTAATATCTCAACAAACGGAACATAAACGTTAGATACTAACACCAAGAATAAAAAAATATGCTTATTGAAGAAACATTTTTAAAAAATTTAGGCTGGCTCCAAAAGAGGAATTACTAAAACTGATGTAGAATGACAAATCAACCTCCTCCTGAAACGCAATGAAAATTTCCTAGAAATTAACAAGTCGTTATTTCAAAAGTATCCTTTAAAACTCATTGGGCATTTTTAGATGCATGCCTATATGTATGTATGTTCATGCATTCCAATATACACACATGCCTATATGTAAGCATATATATACATGCATACATTTCATAATGAAATATAGAGAATTTGTATAGCAGTGGGGATTGGAAAAATATTTTTTCCAAAAAAAAACGAAACAGAAACATTAAACTTCAAAGCGCTGCCCTGAATACCTGTGATTTTGAACTTGCATATTTTTTGCCAAATGGGACCGATATACAATATATACTAACAACCACGGGAAAAAACGAACAAAGCTTATCTTCCACTCATATGAGGCCAAGCCAAACAGGTAAAACTTTATTTTGAAAATAAAAAAAAAAAATCCATTCCGATTCGACATCTGTGTACTTAAGAAGAAGAAGAAGAAGAAGAAGAAAATAAATTTTATTCTGGGACTACTTGTCCCCTAAGAATAACATATGATTACAGTACATAGGACAATCGTCTGGCTTTGATAATTAATTATAATAAATAATAACAATAGATAATAATAAAAATTGATAAATAATTAAATTATATGTTACAAGATAACTGTGACATCTTGTAAAATGATACATCTTATGTATACTATTATAATGTATATTACATAAATATTCACGTTTTACATTAGCTCGGAAGATTGAAAATGAAGGAGGTAAAGGAATAAATGATGTTTAAAGGAAGTAAGAGTGGATCTTTTTCGAATTGTGATGGGCAATGAATTCCATAACGAGGAAGCACGGATAATAAAGGATTTCTCGAAGGATGCAGTTCGATGCGCCGGAGTGTATAGGTTGATGGGTTGGGTTCTAGTATTTAAGAGGTGAATGGAGGAGCGCAGAGTAAGGAGGTCATGGATATAGGTGGGTTTTTTTGGTTTTCAAGGTTTGAAATATGAGAGCACCCAGGAAGTATTGACGTCGAAAACCGGGGTACAGCCACCCGATTTCAGAATACCTGTGAGATATGTGAGAACGTCTGGAGATCCCGAAAATAAATCTAATAAAACAGTTCATTACTCTTTTACATCTCATCTCGAGCTCATCAGACAGTCCTCCATATGCTACGCATCCATAGTCAAAGTTAGGAAAAATGAGTGATGATACTAAAAGTTTTCGAGTACTTAATGGTAATGAATCACGGTAATGTGAAAGTTGCTTAAAAATAAAAATAGATTTCCTCGTGATTTGAGAGATATGGCTATTCCATGCAAGATGTTTATCGAAAGTTATTCCCAGATGCGGATACTTAGATGCGGAAGTTGAAATTACACACCATATCCATGTTATAGAAGAAGTTTATTGATGAAAAACACCTGTTTATTACATTAATACACTCATACATGACGAATAATAATAATTTTAAAAACTATTTTTTTTTTTTCAAATTTTGCCGATTCTTGAAGTCTGCCACTCGTGGCACGTGCCCACCTCCTCTACCCCGCCCTGTTGTAATCCATTTCAAGTTAACTACAATTTAACATTTGAAGTTTTTATTTTCTTTCTCATGATATCGTAATCTCTACAACAAAACGCACACACGAGTCTCATCATTCAATACCAATAAAGGTACAAACAAGAGACGAGACGATGCTGAGTATTACAACCCTATTATTTAGCTGGCATTTCGTCGTGACTAATATTAAGGATTGTTATGCAGCTCATTCCTGGAAGCAGCGTCAATTTGACATTGCCAAACATTTCTAAAACAAGGAAAAAGATACGTCCAGCTCTCCGTTACTGATCACGCATCCTACGATCCATGCATTCTAATCATGTCGCAAGGATGTTCTTTTACTTGCGCAATTATTGCGTTTGGATTAAACATTCCCAGAAGTATAAACATCTGGGATTGAGGTTCATATTCATTTTAAGTGGAAAATAAACAGAATTAGGTGAGATCTTGTTTGAATTAGTTGTTTACCAAATAAATATTTAAAGTATTTATCTGATTATGGGAGATACTTTTTATTGTAGTCTTTGTCAATTCTGAGTTAGCATTAACCAGAAAATCGTGTATAAATTCGCTAAGAAGATTTTTGAATAATTGTCGATTGTGATGTTTACTCAATAGAGATGGAACAGAACATTTTGTTTTACAACCAATTTTGACCAAATTTTCGGATGTAGCATTAAATCTACTATAAGAAAATATTTACTTGTGTAAATAGGACAAGATGATAATCGCTTAATGGAAATATTTATTTTAAAAATAGTAAACTCTTCATTGGAATAAAAGCAAAGAAAAAATTTATTGTTTAATAGAAAATATAGGAAAACTGTCAATAAAGCGACACCAGATCAAAGGATTTTATGTTATTACATTTACTTATTTATTATCATTATTTAGGATTTATTTTATTAGATTTTCAATGTATGGTATAAAACCCAATGATAATGAACATAGACCTCAATTTCACCGTCGGCTTCTGAATGCAGATGATATTGAAGAATACCACTTTTTGAGGTGAATTATACGGATAGATGGGTTTGTTTTTACAGGGGATGGCATTTCTACCTATACATGTGTGGTATCATTGGTTTATTCGACGTAATTATGTACGTTTTTTAATTCATCAGGCATAATAAATGATAAACAGGAAGAACTTCGAATTAAATGGTTTGGTGGATAATCTCCATATAGATATAAAGAACGAACAATATTAATCATTGCATTATCCTCTACTGAAACCTGATTATTCTTCTCTCTCTCTAAGATTAGTGTTGTATAAGTAAGGATAGTTTTTTTTTTTTTTTTTTTTTTTTTTTTTTTTTTATCTTTTATTATTTGAAATTTACAACTGTATTACAAAATCCATCTAGTAAATATGCGGTGTATATAAGATATAATAACATGAATAAAACTTGAAGAGGAACTACCCATTGGTAGTACTCTAATGAATATTTACAAAAGAAGATCCCGAGGCCATCTTCTTTTCAGGCGCCTCAGAGGATTGCCAGGAATGGAATGGGAAGCAAGTTGTGCAACAAGTGGATTTGGATGAGGAGTGAGTTTATTATGAAAGGAAAGGTATCTGGTTCGTGCCAAATCAGCGACGTATGGGATATTAAGGTCTTTGTGGATGATTTCATTTGTGACAAAGTAAGGAGCATTAAGGATTTTTCTAAGGATTTTGGATTGGAGTGATTGGATGCGGGAAGAATTCGATGGTTTGGTGGAACCCCAATAACTCTATGCCGTAAGTCCAAATAGGTCTGATAATCGTCATATAGATGAGTTTTTTGTAGTGAATAGGGAGATTTGAACGTTTGTCAAGTAAGTGTTGTAACAGTCGAAATCGACGTGCAGCTTCTTGTCTTTTCAATCTTGTATGAGGGTTCCAGGTAAGTCTCTTGTCCAGATAAAATCCCAGGTATCGTATTTGTTCCACATTACATTTAGCGGTACACCATTAAAGGAAACAGGAGGACAGGATGAGGTAGGTTTTCGACGGAGAGTAAAGGTTATTTGCTGGGATTTGCTAGGATTTATCTTGACTCTCCAGTTATGACACCATTCTTCAAGGGAAGTAATATGTGACTGGAGTGTCTGGGATGCAGCAAATGGATCTTCATTGACTGATAACACGCTGGTGTCATCAGCATAGGTTGTGAGGATAGTATTAGGATGGGTTGGGATATCAGCTGTATACACTGTATAAAGGATGGGACCCAGGATACTACCTTGAGGAATACCAGCGGTCTGGGGAAAGATAGATGAGTATTTAGAATTGTGATTAACTTTAAATACTCTATCAGAAAGGTAGGAACGGAGGATGAGGAAATATGTAGATGGAAGGAATTTGGCGAAGTTTATAAAGCAGTCCTGAATGCCATACCCGATCAAACGCCTGTTCAACATCTAGAAAGGCACCCGTGCAATACATCTTGCGCTCCAATGCAGATGAGATAACATCCACCACACGATGGCACTGCTAGGTAGTGGAGTGAAACTGACGAAATCCGTACTGG
Source organism: Euschistus heros (assembly GCA_003667255.2). Taxonomy (NCBI): domain Eukaryota; kingdom Metazoa; phylum Arthropoda; class Insecta; order Hemiptera; family Pentatomidae; genus Euschistus; species Euschistus heros. The sequence goes on along the minus strand of RCWM02000878.1, from coordinate 144,709 downwards.
TGGTCAGGAATAATGTATTGGAATCGAGGAAGGGATAAAGGCGTTTCAAAAGAAGCTTTTCAAGGATTTTGCCCATGATAGGTTGGAGAGAAATAGGTCTGTATGAGGAAGGATTTTCTGGCGGTTTTTTAGGTTTTGGGATCATTTTAATAATTGATAATTTCCAGGAATTGGGAAAATATGTAGTACGGAGGATAGCGTTATAAATATAAGTTAGGAGTAGTACTGCTTTCTTTGGAAGACTTTTGAGGATTCTTGAGGTTATAAGGTCATGTCCAGGAGCTTTGTTGGAGGGCAATCTACGGATTATGGATATTATATCTGACGGGTGGAAGGCTTTAGGAGGAAGGGTCATTTGGAGAGAAATAGTAAGTTCTGCTTCAATATATTCTACATGGATAGGATTTAGGATGTCATAATGAGGTTTAAAAGTATTATGTAATTGTTCACCAAATACTTGTGATTTTTCCGAATCAGATTTGGTCCAGGTTTGAGCTGGAGTAAGGATAGGATAATTGAAGGTTTTGAACTTTAAAAGTTTTTTGGTCGTGGTCCATAATGATTTGTCGGAAATAGATAGTTGTTCAGTTTGTTTCTGTAAATTGTCAAATTTTAGTTTTTTAAGTTCTGATTTAAGTTTGTTAGTTAATTTGGTATAATTGGTTTTGTCAGTTGGGTATCGAGTTCTATGCCATTTGGCTCTAGCTCGTCGTTTTTCTACCAGTAAAACCCGAATATTTTGAGGTAAGACCATCCCTTCTGAATGTATTATTCTATTTTGTGAGGTATTTTCTGTTATGCTGGTTTGTATTGATTTAGTAAGATGTTCTATTGCCGCATCTATTTGTTGACATGTTTTTAGAGGAGTTTTTAAGTCTATATGGTTTTCTAAAGTCGAACGGAATTTGTCCCAGCCTACTCGTCCAGTTATCAAGGATGGAGGAGAAGGTTTGATAATAGGAGTAGAATTTAATGTAAGCAAAACTGGGCTATGGTCAGAGGAAAGGTCATCTAAGGAATCTATTGTAGTTTGGGAAGTAGGTATTTGAGAGGTAACGAATATGTCTAGAATATCTGGGCGTTTTTTTAGGGATGTAGGCCAGTAGGTAGGATTGTTAGGTGAAAGTATACGGTAATTGTTTAAGGATGATACACGGGAAAGTACACTACCTCGGGAATTGGATGTTCTACAGCCCCATCGCTGGTGTTTAGCGTTGTAATCCCCACCTGCAATGAAGCGCCGCCCAAAGGATTGGAATAAGGATTGCAGAATATTTTGGGAAAGGCTATTTGCTGGAGGACAATATACAGCTGAAAGAGTAAGGTTAAATGGGAGGGAGGATAGGATTAGTGCGGTAGACTGAATGGTGTCAGTTGGAGAGGAAGGAATCAGGGTGTGGGTTAGTGATCTATGTATAAGGATACAAGTACCACCATGGGCTGTTTTGTCGGGGTGGTCAGATCTGTATGTGATGTAGTCTTTAATGTGGAAATAAGAAGTAGGCGTCAAGTGGGTCTCGGTAATTAGGGCGACGTGAATGCTATTTTCGTGTAAGAATATGTCTAGTTCATTTCTGTGATTGAGCAAACCATTTGCGTTCCATAAAAGAACTGCCAAGGAGTTTGGGATCATCGAGGAACAATAGACGTGATTTCTGTCAGGGCTCTTGTGAGAAGGGTAATTAAAGGTTTGATAGTATCTTGCAGTTCACGGAGGAAGGAGGAGAGAATTGATGAGATATCACCAAAACCTTGGGAGGAAATAGGATAGGATTGAGGCGGAAGGTTAAACTGTCTTGACGACGGTAACTGGAATGGGATTTGGCTTGGATTTTGTTGAGGTGTGATTTGCTCATAAATTTGTAGTGGAGTCTTGGTCTGTTGGTTTACTTGTTGTTGGGTCTGTTGGGTTGTTGTTGGAGTAGAATTGGTTATTTTAGGAGGTCGGGATGGAAAGGATGGTTGAGGCGCCTGATTCTGTGTCCTTCTGTTTCTTCGTTCAACCGTCGTGAACTCATTAGTTATTTGATGAAGTTGAGATGCCACCGCTGCTGAGGTTGATGGCTGTGGTTCTGCAAGTTGAACGGCTGAAGTGATGGGTTGTTGAGCTTTTGATGTTGATGGCAGTGGAGGAAAGTGACTAGGAAAATTGTTGACTGAAATGGCCTGTTGATTCTGAAAGGAAGTTACTATTGCTTCGGATGTTTCAGGAACAGGATTTCTATTTGAAGGAGAGTTGGAGGCTCTTTGCTTCTGTCTGTATTTGTATACTTGGCAGCCCTTATAGTTAGCAGGGTGACTCTCACCACAGAGGACACACAAGGCTGGCGTATCTCTTGTTTTTTAGCAAGTTGCAGTTAAATGTGGCCCTGCACATTTAACACATCTTGCCTGACGATTACAATACGTTTTCGTGTTGCCTAGGTTTTGACATCTAGTACATTGTACTATTTCTTTTTTAACTCGAGGTACTTCAAATTTGACCACCGAGTACACCAGTCTTTTGATGTTGAAAACTTCTACATTGTTATCTGCTGGCTCCAGATCCACAAAGAACAATGGGAGTGGGCGTTTTTCAGAGTGGTGGAGAACGTTGGATACATGCCTGACACTATGGCCTAGCTGCTTCAGATCTCTTTTGATTGCATCGGGAGGCACTGATTGGTGAAGTCCCCGTAGTACTACTCTGTAGGCCTTGTCTTCTTTTAATTGATAGCAGTGGAACTGAATGTTTTGAGTTTTTAGGTGGGCTACCAATGATTTATAATGATCTTTTGTCTCTGTGTTTATTTTTATGTCGTGGTATCTGGATTGACATTGGAAATTTGTTTGACCAATTAATTCTGAAATCTGTTGACAAAATTGAATGTAATTATCTACGCCGTTAACGTAGATAGGAGGTGGTTTTATATCTGTTTGAGGAGGTTTTGGTGGTTGTTGAACTGAGCTATCCGAAGGCATGTTAGTCAATGGTTGAAATCTTTTAGCTGTTTCGATGGGTGTAACTGCTGTGATGACAGCTTTGCTGCGTGTTTGGGGTGGAGTGGGAGGTTGATTTAGTTTTTTTTTATTTTTCTTCTTCTTTTTGTCCGGAGAGTTCCCAGGGGGCTCAAGAGCAGTATTTCTTTGTCTTTTTGACAAAGTTCTACCCTTAAGGAACTTCGAGTCCGATTCGCTGAAGTCAGAACATGGCGTTTCTTCATCGGAGTCAAAACAGGAAGATTTTTCACAATCCATATTAATAATTATTATTATTGCTAATTGATATTAATATTATTTAAAGTAGAGAGAATAATAAAGAATAACAAATATATATATGTAAATAAAAACACATCTGTAAAATAATAAACAAAAAAAAAAAAAAAAAAAACTTCTCTACTCAATGAGCTCCGAACTCGGGTGCGTGAGGATAAGAGACGTGCGCTCTACTCACTACGCCACCTAGAATGATGGTCAGCCAGGCCTATGTAAGTGATAGCCAGCCACAGCCGTCAGCAGGTCGAAACTACCTACGTCGCGCCCAACTATTCCGTCATACACTTAAAGTCCACCTTATAAATTAGTTTCTAGGGACTCACCTAGCCGGAAAACTTCACTAATTGTTCAATTATGTATACACACAATATTTGTAAAGTCCCGAGCTGATGCGTGCGCTAATACCACTGGTATTACTTGAGTAAACAGGGAGCTGTTCTAGATAGCTGCATAGCAGTAGCGGCCATGTTCCTCAGTAAGGATAGTAAAACAAAGGACATAGAATTACTTAGAAAAAGAAGGAGTGAATGTAAATATAAACAATAAAGTTTTAAATTTAAATTTTAGACCTTCAACAGGTGAAGATCATCTTTAAAAAAGTAATTCTTCTTTCTTCTTCTGCGATCTTCCCTTAGATGGCCAGGTCGGGGTTCAAGATGAGGAATTCAGTGGTCCTCTTAAGATCCTCCAGGTCACCATGGAGCTTGATCCGCATATCGATTGAAGAGGGCCAGATCAGCTTCCTTTGCTCAGAATAGAGCCTGCAGGTCTGAAGGATGTGCTCGGTATTTTGTTCACCCTCTCCGCACTCGCAAAGGAGGCCGGATTCAATATGTAGCTTATTGAACAGGTGATCCCTGAGCCTGTTGTGCCCCATTTTTTGTTGTCGTTATAGTTGTGAATAAATGAGCGTGTTTATTTGTTTGTTTATTTCGTTTAACGTCACTTTATGCTGCAATGGCTAATCGGACGATGCTACGGTGGGAGTCCTAAATTTTGCCTATCCAGGTATAATTAGGATAGGGATCTTTAACGAGAATCTGACATCGCACAGGCTCGGGACCGCCATTTTACGTCCCTTCCGAAGGACAGCATAGCTAAGGATTTTTTACTCCCTTTAAAAAATCCTAAGGTCTTTTGCCGGGCTGCGAACCCGCGATCTTGTGTTTAGTAGGCTGCCATGTTAACCACTACACCACAGGTGATCCCGAATAGAGGTGACCTTAGGATTTTTTAAAGGGAGTAAAAAATCCTTAGCTATGCCGTCCTTGGAAAGGGACGTAAAATGGGGGGTCTCTAGCCTGTGCGATGTCAGATACTCGTTAAAAGTCTCTATCCTAATTATACCTGGATAGGCAAAATTTAGGACTCCCACCGTAGCATTGTCCGATTAGCCATAGCAGCATAAAGTGACCTTAAACGAAATAAACGAATAAATGAGCTTTAGATATATTAATAATATTGGTTTTTATTTAATGTCAATTATGTTTATGTTAGGAAATAATCGTTATAGTAATTAGATTTTATGACACTTTAAATTCTTGTTTTAAGAACTTTGAGGATTACTGGTCTATTCTTAAATTTTATATTAGAGTTATCATCATGTTACTAAATAATGTACTAATAACTGGTTTTATTAATGTATTAATCTGTGAAATTCCTTGGCCATAGAAGTTAAATCTATCTGCCTTAATATAGCTGTTAATATAAGATTCCAGTGATTTAAATGACAATGAATCTCTTCTTATGACTTCTAATGTTGCTGCCCAAGTTCCCCTGAAACATTTTGAAATTAGTCTTTAGCTTATTATTTCTATTTAATGAAAGTTTTAAAATCATTTGAAGTAATAGGTATGTCCACACCTATCTTTATAAAAGAATTTTTTTTGGACAGTATTTGACAATTAAATTCATATTTGTTTCATTTTTAAAATTTTCCATTACCATATTTAAGATATCATCTGAATCTGTAATATGTTTAAATTTAAAGTGATTAAATCTGTACTTATTAATATTATACTTTGCTTATGTTTTTTGTTTCTTCAAAATTGATTACATAATGAATTGTTCAATTTTGATCACCTATCAGCTAATTATAAAAGTAAAAGTTATTACATTTAATAATCATTTCTCCTGATCATTGCTTTTTTTTATTTGGTTACATTGATAAATAGTTTATCTAAAAATTAATCATCAGTTGCTATTCAGTTGATTTTACTCTCCCATAAAATGATTTGTAAAGATCAAAGATTGACAAATGATAATCTAAACTGTAAAAAGTTTCTGAATCACAGCGGAATCAAGCTTCCGTGTGTTCTGAAAATCAATGACTGATTAATATTTCAGATTCATTGACATTTTGTTTTTTAATATCTTATAATCATTCATATATTTAGGAATTTTTTTATTGATCAGTATTTTTACAATAAACACTTTATATTTCTTCTTTGACCTCTTTTCTTTGGAATAATAGTTCCATAACTATTATAAATAACACTTTTTTATGAAAAGTAATCATTTCAGAAAGATTTTTAAGATAATATAATTTTTTTCTTTTAATAATTCTTCTCCCTATTTTTACTTCCATTTTCTAACATAATTTTATTTTTTATGATGATGTGAAAGATCTGTATTAAATAGAACAGAGGACCGTTGACATTTGTACAAAATCAGGTAATGACTGAGGTTTTTTTTAGATCATTTTTTTTTCTTTTAAGAGCTTCTGGTTTTTTTCTGGCATCTCCTACCCTTTTACATTATTTTCTTTCTTCAGCCACTCTTTTCTATGTTTCTCCGCCACATGTGGTGGATCCCATTTCTTGATCCTATTTCTTGATCCCATGGGGTGGGTTGTCGCTCTCTGCTTCTTTTGTGATCTCGGGGTTACCAATTTATAATATTCTTGGACCATTTATTGTTTTTGCTCCTTACTAGGTGTCCTGCTCATCTTCGTTTTCTTTTGTGAATTTTCTGAGCTATATCTAGGAATTTCGTTTTAAGCCTTAACCACTTTTTTTGATTTTTTGTCCCTCTTTGTGATTTGTAAGGTATGTTGTTAAAGTTAGTAGGACCATACTTACCCATAATTCCCATAAGGAGGGGGGGGGGGGGGGGGGGTTCCAAATCATCTGAATTACCAAGCACTTAGTGATTTAAGTTCACATAAAATAGAATTGACTGTGAAAAGAGAGTTATGTATTTATTAATGTACAATCCCTTCCCGCACATTTCGATGAATTTCATGATTATTTTCTTCACAATTTCTACCATATTGTTGCTGTCTCGGAAACCTGGCTCAAACCACATATTCCCTCCTCATCGGTATCCATTCCTAATTATATCCTCATTCGTCATGATCGGGCGGAACGGACTGGTGGTGGCGTTGGTTTGTTCGTTCATGACAGTCTGAGGGTTAAAATCCTTTTCAAATCTCCGTCTACTGATACACCTCACCTAGAATATCTTTTCACAGAAATTTCTTCTCACTTGTTTACCCTCCTCTATGTCATAGTGTACCGTCCTCCTCAAGTCAAATTTGACTCAACTTTCGAATCCTCACTTTTTACCTATGTTCCCGCTTACAATAACATAATAATAGCCGGTGATTTTAACACAAATCTCCTTTCCGTTTCTCCTGATAAATCTTATTTGATAGATCTAGCTTATTCTCTTAATCTATTTATCGTACCTTTTGAACCTACTCACCATACTCAGTTTTCAGACACTTTACTTGATTTATTCATAGTTGATTCTTCTCAAAATTTACTTTCCTTTTCTCAAAATCCAATATCCTTTCTCTCTTGTCACGATCTTATCCAAATCTCCTACAATATTTCCACACCTATGATCCTCAATAAAAAAGTTTCCTGGCGTAATCTTAGTTCCTTAACTCCAGAAAATATAAACCCTCTACTAGACTCATTATCCCTTTCTATTAAACCAATCTATTCCTCCCACTCTATAGATGAAATGGTGGAATGCCTTTCATCTAATCTACTAACCTATCTAATCATAATCATCATCATCATCTACTAACATCTAATCTTAATCATCTAGCACCGCTCAAAACCTCTACTTTCCGACGTTTACCTGCTCCTTGGATTAATCAAGAAATTAGAGATCTGATGAAAAGAAGAGATGCAGCTAGAAGGCGCTTCAGGCGATCTAGATTTCCTGATGATTACTCCACTTTCAAATCCCTTCGAAACCTCACCCAGTCTACCATGCGACGTGCCAAGGCGCAGTATTTTCGTAACATCCTATCCGAAGCTCCAGATTCAAAATCTAAGTGGAGAATTCTAAGGAAGTTTTCGATTACGAGTTACTCTTCCAGTACATATTATCCTGTGACTCCTGACGAACTTAATTCCTTTTTTGTAGATTCCTCTCCCAATGAGCCTCCAATCAATACTTCATCCTATTCCATTCCTCAATTTCCATTTAATCCAGATAACTTTTACTTTCTTTATATTCCTCCCGATGATATAATAGCTTCTGATTTTAAATCCCGGACAAATGATTTCGGTGCCGATCAAATACCGGTAAAAATTATCAAACTCACTCTTCCTGTCATCCTTCCTGCTCTCATACATATTTACAACTTCTCCTTACAAACCTCTTCCTTTCCGACAGCATGGAAAAAGGTCCTAGTTCGTCCATTGAATAAAGTTCCTTCACCTACCACAGCATCCCATTTTAGGCCTATTTCCATCCTATCAAACCTATCTAAGCCACTTGAAAGAATAGTCCATTCTCAACTGGCTAAATACCTTGAAAATAAAGATCTCCTAACTCCTCTTCAATCAGGCTTCCGTTCAGGTTATTCTACTCAATCCGCTCTTTTAAAAATTACTCAAGACATTTATTCTTCAATTGACCAACAGAAAATTACTATCCTAATCCTCTTCGATTTCTCCAAGGCGTTTGATTCCGTGGATCATAAAATTCTTCTGACTAAATTACAAAAACTCTCCCTTTCCAATAGTGCTCTTGGCTGGTTACAGTCCTTCTTATCTCTCCGTTCCCAAACTGTTATTGTTCCTAACCAACCTCCTTCAAAATCTGTGCCTCTGACGCGAGGTGTTCCTCAGGGATCCTCTCTTTCACCAACTCTCTTTTCCGTTTACATTAATGATTTGACAGACGCCATTAATAATTCCCGATATCATTTATATGCTGATGACTTTCAAATCTATTTATCGTTTCATCCTTGTGAGATTTTTGAGGCAACTCGTAAAATTCAAGATGACATTTATAGCATTCACCAATGGGCAGTAGAGAATAAGTTACGACTAAATCCAGAAAAAACTAAAGCAATGCTAATTGGATCGAAACCCTCCCTTAATTCCCTTTCCTGTTATCCACTTCTTTATCTCGATAACGTTCCTATTCAGTTCACAAACTCTTTCAAAAACCTCGGAGTAGTATTCGATCAACATTTGTATTGGAATAACCATATTTCCCACATTACCCGAAAAACCATCTCCATCCTCAAACAGCTCCTAAGATTCCGTGAATCTTTCCCTCGCAATACCCGTCAATTGTTAGTATCTTCCCTCATCCTTCCCCACCTCGATTATGGATGCTTAGTATACGGAGGACTGTCTGGCGAGCTTGAAATGAAGGTGAAAAGATTAATGAACTCCTTTATAAGATTCATTTATGGGATCCCCAGGCGTTCTCACATCACTTGCTGGTATTCCGAGTTGAGGTGGCTTTATCCAAGTTTTCGGCGACAATACTTCCTTGGTTCCTTTCTATTCCAATCCTTAAAGTCCAAAAAACCTTCGTACATTTACGACATCCTTGCCCTTCGTTCTTCCATTCATCTTTTGAACACCAGATCTCAGCCTATAGATCTGTATATCCCTTCTCATCGAACTGCTTCCTTTGAAAAATCCTTTATTAATCGTGCAGCTTTATTCTGGAATTCCATACCCATTTCGATCCGCAATGTTCCTTCTCACACTTCCTTTAAACATAATTTATTCATCTACCTCCTCAATTATCAATCTTCCGAAATTATGTAATAATATTTTATTGCTAGAATATTTCTTTTTCTTTTATTTTATTTTAATTTGTTATTTACTTATTTATTTATTTTTTTATGTAAACCCAAAGACTTGTAGTATATAATTTACACTCTATATAAGTTACTGCCTGATATGTACGCAGTCAGACAATAATACCTTTTTATTGTTCTTGTATGTTATTCTTAGGGGACAAGGTGTCCCAGAATAAAGATTATTTTTCATTTCATTTCATTTCATTTCAATCAAAATGGTTCTGAACATTTTTTGTATTTTTGAACACTTAATCAGAGTGGAACTTCTTTGAATTGGAAATAATCTGTTATTTTGGATTTAATTGTATTTTACAAATGGGATGCTCACATACGTGTTTGGCACAAATGTGGAAAGGTAGAATGAGAAAAAGAAAAATATTATTAGTATAATATAATTAACCAATTGATTAGTTTCTATAATCTTATACTGAGCTCATAAGACACAAATCACATATAATCAAAGTGGTCGAAATCAAGGGACAATACCTAAAGTTGAGTTCTCATATTCATTATGTTTAAATGTCAATCAATCAAATGGTGCTACAACTGATAGTGAGTCAAGGCCTCCTGTAGCATCAACCTCTAGTCATCTCGGGGTGTTACAGCTGCTCTCCAGTTCCTCTCTGGGGAGAGTCGCATTTTAACAAAATTCTGTTCTATCATAACTATTGAAACATTCAATAAATCTAGACCATTTCAACAGGAAGGAAGGGGACAACTCCCAACATGGACAATGCATCCTGTGACACTTCGTCGATCCATCTTAGTCTTGGACTGCTGACTGTCCTCTTGCCATTTATCTTTTCTTCCAAGTGTTTTTTAGGGAACTCATTTGGATTCACCCTCACCACATGCCCTGCCCATCGGAGCCTTCCAATTTTAATATATCTTACAATATTTGTATTTCGATATAACCATGCGAGCTCTGAATTGTTTCTCAGCTTCCAAGTGTTGTTTCTGAAAAACTGGTCCAAAAATTCTTCTAAGAATCCGTCTCTTGAACCTCAGGAGTAATTAATTTCTGCATTTTAGAAATTGTCCCTCATTCAGAGACATAGATAAGAATAAGACAAAATAGGTCTTATTAAGGTTTTATACAGTTGGACTTTGGTTTCATGTGAAAGGTTTCTACTTCTAAAGTGCTTTAGGAGTTCAAAACAACTTGTTTGCAGCAATTAATCTTTAATTTATTTATTTTTTTTTTTTTTGCATGTTATTGTCGGAGATCGCTTGAGTCTCTGAATAAATGGATTCTTTAACTTGTTCAATTGTGAAATCTCTGATTATTACCTGGCTATCTTGTCAATCCCCTCCTTGCGGGCCAGCTATCATATACTTGGTTTTTGCCTGATTCACCTTCAGACCTATTCCCTGAGCTGCCCCCTCCCCTGGAGAGCTAGAAATGCCTCCCTCACAGATTCTAGGCTTCTTCCAATTATGTCCAGATAATTTTCATAACCAAATATTTGTACTGAAGGATTGTATAAAGTGCCTCTAATCTGCACCTTTCTTACTGTGCGCACTGGCGCCATATTAAACAAAAGGCAGGCAAGATTGTCACCCTGTGTAAGGCTGTTGTATGTTTCAAAGCCTCTTGATAGAGCTCTGTACTAGAATAGCATATAACACCCTATTCATCACCATTCTTATCAAACGAACTTGGATGGGGTTCTCAACTCAAATAGACTTTTATACATTTCCTCTCTTATGATACTATCCTATGCCTTTTGGAAGTTGATACATAAGTGGTGTGGGGTGATATTGTGCTCTCTAGTTATCTCCAGGATTTATATATACATTTTAGATTTATCCATCCAATAATAGCAAAATAGGAATTCTATTATTTTTCAAAAAGAATATTCTAATTAAATTAATGTCAACATTTTTAAAAAAATTACTATATGAAGAGTCAACGGGAGGAAGGGGTAGAATCAATTTTTTTTCGAAATGGAGTTATATATATATCAAAATATATTATATTATATTATATATATATATATATATATATATATATATATATATATATATATATATATATATATATATATATATATAATATAATATAATATTACTATAAAATATATCAATTACCAAGGAGAAATTAATATTAAGGTGTAATTACAAAAGCAATAATTCTCCCATATTTATTTATTAAAAATCATATGATGTTACATGATTGTCCAATAATAATATTTTATTTCATTATTTGCGACGTTTCATGGTCATTGCCACATTATCAAGCTCTGAAACATGCAAAAACACGCATGCATGGCAAATTGTGAATAAGGTATATTATGTGCATCTATATTCGACCATGTACTTTATATAACTAATGAATTACCTTACAAATTTCCAAAAATACAAGATCCATTTCCACAATAATCTTTAATCGACTAAAAGTCTTGTCACTGGTATCATGTCAAATCTACATACATTAAAACCTAATGAATAACAAATAAAAACAATATAAATACAAAAAATCGTAATAAATAAAAATATGAAAAAAGTACAAAGTTCAACTGCACATCTATGATTTTGCAAAATTTACTATTATGGTATAGCTATTGTTAATTGATATAATTACCTCAAAATAACGAAAAAATAAAAACTCTATTAGAACTAAAATTTTTGTTCATATTTCCACCTTCATTATCACTGTCCATTACTGCAATAGGTCCAAAGGTTATCATTTATATATTCAGTTTGTTTATTAGTAGTGCATAGTGGGCTCCTATTTTTTGTGTATCTGTTTTGAAATTTACAGCTGTGTCCAAATTTTTTGTTATGAAGATGGATTCCAAAATTTTTCTTTTGTAACTGTTTCTTTCATAAAATAAAATGTTGGTTTTTTTAAAATTGGATTTGTGGTTATTGTTTATTGCATGTTGTGATAATGCTGTTTTATTGATATTTTTTATGTTTTTGGTGTCTGCATTATGCTGTTTGATTCTATTTTCAAGTTTTTGCTTGGTTTCTCCGACGTATATATTATTACATGTATTACACTCTATTTTATATATTAAATTACTTTTTTGCATTGGGTCTATTATCTTATTTTTCTTGTTTATTATGTTAATGATTTTGTTTTTATTTATTGGGGCTGTTTTTTTATTAAAATCAAATTTATTGAGTTTATGAATTATTTTATTAGTGAGTCCTGGTATATATGTTATTCTATGGAACATTTTTGGATTATTTATATTATTTCTCATTATTGTTGTGTTATTTATATTGTCTATTGCATCTGTATTATTCTTTGCATGCTCTATTACATTTTTGTTATTATTGTTGATGTAAAAATCGGTTATTTTCTGGTTTGAAATTATCACTATTTTGAGGCATAACCAATTTTATCATCTCATTACATTTAAAATTAGGTAAAATACTGATTTATAAAGCAATGAAACTATCAACCTGTGTAAAGTAAATAAGTGTTCATATTATATTCAGTTTTCAAAATAGTTAAAAATTCAAAGAGCAAAAATGCTGGCTTTTCAAAGAAATTAAATTTTAAAAAGATTTACCAGGTTAACGAGTAAGTGTTGCTGCGATAGTAAAGAGGCCATTGATTATTGTGTTGAATTAAGTCTTTTAGCCTTAGGGAGTAATATGTAGACCATACTTTAATTTCTTTTCTGAATATTTGTCATTTACTCCAGATATTATTTATTTGTTTTCGTCCAGTTTCTAAGTTTTTTTTTTTTTTTTTTTTTTTTTTTTTTTTTTTTTTTTTTTTTTTTTTTTTTTTTTTTTTTTTTTTTTTTTTTTTTTTTTTTAAATCAAGAATATCGTTATTGTATGCTGAAATATTGAAAACTTTGGAAAACTCTAAATCTAAAAGAAATATTCAGATTTTCATCATTGGTATACCATCAGGAAAGGCAATCAGTTTGGCATTGATATAACTATCCACTATTAGCTACCTATTAACACATTCCAAAGTATTTGGAACACCAAAAGTCTTGAGGAGTTCCTTACCTTTGAATTTTACAGAAAATAATCTATGCAGCTTCTAAAGAGATAAAAAATATTCCTTGGAATTAGGGACTTATTTACACACGTAAGAATTGCTGGTCATCCAGTATTTTCAATAGCTCACTGAATGTTTAGTGTAACAACTTTAAGCTTAGAGTTAAACACATCCCTAACCAACACCACAACTCGGTTTGTTGTGGCATAAACCTTTATCGGTCTCTATTCAAAGGATTATAGAAACCAAATGAGATCTATAACATATCTTTCAATAACATATCTTTTTTGGTTTTATGTTTCAGACATTTCCAGATGTGCAAGAGATAAGCTGCTGAGGAAGCAAATTTCATATGATTTTAATCTAAAAATTATATAAGTATATTAGAAAAGAATTGAAAATACTTGTTGAATATAAAATTAGAATACTATATGAAATAATAATTCATATTGAGAAAAAAAAAAAAAAAAAAAAATTAACGAAAAATTCTAAATTAAATTGAAATTTATTTTTTTTACATTTATTAATGAAATAAAATGGAAGCCATACAGATAATTTTCATACTCTGTCCTGTTTCTATGTTACCAAAGTATTCTTGTTCATATGGCCTTTCTTTTTTATAGGATTTATGCAAGTGGTAAATATTTATAATTTATCATCGCTTTAAAATAATGATATTAATGTTTCTTTGTTAATCTCATGGAAATTTAATATGAGAATCAATGAGGATAGATATACTGCAAATACTTCGAAATATTAATTCAATTATAAAGAAAACAGAAAATATAAAAATGTTCATGATTTCTCAGCTCTTGGGACATTTGAGGACAAGAAAAATTACATACTTATTAAATACAAACTTTAATGCTGATATTTAATATCAGGGGAGAGAGAGAGTGAGTGAGAGTGAGTGAGAGAGAGTGAGAGAGAGTGAGAGAGAGAGGAACATTCAAGAAATGAGATGGAAGACAGATAAGTCGACGTACATTGAATAAACTTCTTTGTTTGTTCTTAAGTGAGGAAATCCTTCAGATTTAGGCCCTACTAAACGTCTAAGAATTTTACTTTCAAATAGATAAAATATCTACATATTGCTAATAACTGAATATTTTATTACCGGTATGCCAATAGTTATGAAACATGCATGAATTTATGATTACAAAATAAATTTGTTTCTTTGAAGTTACCTAGAAATGAAACTAACAGAAAATGTAATTATAAAATCATATTATAAAATCCTTTATATAATAAAGGATATAAATTTTTTTGCTAGTAATAGCAATTGCAAACTGCAGCAAGAACCATAAAATCATTTCAAACATTGATTAGTTTATGATATAAAAAAACTGCTAACTCAAAATCAGATACATAAATATAGAAATACACAACACTTACATAATAAGACAATAGTTTTAACTACCACCACTGGCTCAAACGCTAGTGATACAGCTAAGATTGAGTTTAAAGACCTCCTGAAACTTGAGCATAAAGTTGGAGGTTAAAGAGGTTTGGTTGATTATTAATAAAATTAATATATTTAATAGTTGATATTACAAAAACTGAGGAAAGAATAAGACAAAGTAGAAACTCAAATTATCCCTAACACATTGATGATAAATAATTTCATTGCGATTGAAAGAGAACCTTTGAAGAAAAAAAAAAAAAATTAAGTATAAACACTATAAAAAAAACTAAGAAAAGGTTGTGTAAAATTGGGGGGAAATTTCAGCTATGAAATTGAAAAAGGGAACGCTGCCAATTAACAATTATTTGTTTCTTTTTTTTACAACACAGAAGACTCCAATTGGATGGGATGACTAAGTATCTTTAAATTTCTCCACTTTAAATAAAGCTTGAGGAAGTTGCAAAATAAGATGTAATAGCACCTGAAATGCTAAAAACATAAGAGTAAAAGGGATAGATATTTTGTTTGTAACTTGGTCAGATAGATTAAAATATTACAAATGAAAAAGTAGACATTGTTCTTTGTATTGAAACATTGACAACTGAGAATCTCATTGGAACAAAGCTATATCTCTTTTCGGCATTCTCACTATGATAAACTCCATAAAATATTATAATGAAGAATAGAGGGGCAATATTATTTATGAAGAAAAAGATACTTTGAAAACTTAATATTCTTTTTGAGATTACATAAAGAAAATTTTATTAAAAAAGATAAATAGCAAAGAGTTTGATCCAAGGATCTGACAAAGACTCTTCATAACATCAAAAAGTACATTCAAACATCTAGTAGATAAAAATAAGAAGGCAGTACATTAAATTGTTTATAAGAGCTTACACACCTTGAGCTCAATTGGGGTCCTACTTTACCCCCTTTGTCAGCATATTATTATTCTTGATTCTTTTATCACCAGGGCAAAGCAACCTTGGGTAGAGATCATATTATAAACAATATAGGTCCACTGAATGATTACTGCAGATTGAAAGTTTATCTATCTTTGGCCAAGGCTTGAATAAAAGGGTGTACCTTGGGATTAATCAGTTATCTATTTAGTTGAGGTACCCATGAGGTACAGAAAGACCAACACAATTATGAATTGATAAATTACAAGCCACTTCTTTGGTATTTTATTTATTATAGAGTGTTCTAACAGGTGTGAAGAATTTTGCTCTATCGGCAGTAAAATTCCCACTATTCCATCGGTGTGTCAACATGAATTTGATTCATTGTCTAACATTTTTACATTTATATAATAAATACAATCTATCGATTATAAAAGAAGATGAATGTTTATAATTCAAAACTAATATTCTCTTAAATTAAATACTGTAGTAACAGCAAATAATTCATTAATTCCTCAACAGTCATCTGCATATTGTTGTCTTTTGATGATGACATACTAATGTGGGCCAATAATAACTGAGAACTGATTTTTAATTTAAGAATTTACCAAGGAAAAAAAAAAAAAAAGTCTAATTGCCAAGGAAGAGATTAAAGTTGTAAAAGTCAAATATACAGAAATAAACAGGATTACTGAATATTTAAAACATGAGGATGCCTCTGAAATAAAAGAGAATAATTAATAATGAGGCTTTAGAGAATGAACTCTTGTGAAAGAATGTTTCAGAAACAAAGGACTGGATTAGAACATATGAATAGTCGATGTGCATCTTGTTATAGCCAGTAAAGTTGAGCATCTCACTGCGTTTGAGTTGAAGTAGAGGGTGGATGTTGGGAAATATCATTATTTGTACATAAACTATTATGAATGCTAAACTTTTTAATTACTTTTTTAAATTTGAGAACTACTGCGAACAAGGTTTATACTGAATTTTATATTTTTGTATGTACTTGTACAATGTGTTTCTATCAAACATTTAATCAAATTTAATACATAATTGAATCAAAATAGATATTATAATAAAATCAGTTTATACTTTCCTTTACATTTATGTCTAGCCACAAATCTACTCTATTTATTTATTTTTATATAGGAATACATATATTTTTATAACATTCATGTTAGTTTTTAAATTTTATGGGCATCAACTTTATCAACAGTTGTTGATATGTAATTTTCTACTGGTTTATTTTGAAGTTAAGAAATATAAAATATACTGAACCAGAGCTTAGTTTCAAATATTTTAGTAATGATTAGGTATTACAATATATAAAAAAAAGATGTAAAAAACTTTAATTAAATGTTTAAATCAGTGACTGATGCTCATCTTCTTCATGTCAAATATTATGGCTATAAATATTTTTATATTATATACTATAATTTTTTGTTTAAACAAAATATATATATAGAATGATATTAAGGTATTACTTACTTCAGATTTTAAAGATAATCACTGAAGTGTATAATGTAAAATTAAACTTTCTAAAAATTTGAAATTATAAATCTCATTCACGAGTTAAAGCCAAGGTAACAATATTTTATATATAATTTTACTAAAAAATATTTTTTTATAGTAACATTTACTGAAATATTAAGAAATTTGTTTTAGACTAAACGAAATTAAGGGAATTAAGTGCATGAATGTTGCCAGCACTGGCGCTACCCGGCTAGTCTGATCACAGTCCTTTTAGACTGCTATCAGTGTTGGTCCTTCTGTATCTGTTGTTTGTTTATCTATAAAATGTTTCAGTTATGTTTTGATTTATTTTATTTATTTTAAAAGAAATAGTCAAAACTCTTTTTTTAGACCGAAAGTCATCAATTAAGGTAAGGATAATTCTTTTAGAAAGTTATGTTATTATTTTATATTTTGTTTCTGAGTCAGTTGATTATTTTTCTCTTAAATTGTATAATTTGTTAATGATATAGTGCTAAAATTACAAGGATTATTTCACTTTTCACTTTCATTCACAGTTGAACTATATCGTTGTTAAGTTATGATTATTGCATTTGATCTTATTTTTATTCATTTGTAATTTCTATTGGAAGAGATTCACCCTGTATTATAGCAATAAATTCACTCTTTACTAGATGACTTAATTGACTCATGACATGTCCTCTATCATATCATATTGTGGGTCTTTGGCTTTTAACCAATGCATTTATTACTTTGATATTTCACTAAAACTATTATCATCTTTCTTGATTTTTAGAGTATTATTTTTTAAAATATCATTATATTTATAATGAACCATTAAATTGCACCATCTTTAAAAAAGTAATTTAATATTTAAAAGTTTTTTTTTGTTATTATAGTTGTGAATAAATGAGCTTTAGATATATTAATAATATTGGTTTTTATTTAGTATCAATTATTTTTATGTTAGGAAATAATCGTTATAGTAATTAGATTTTATGACACTTTAGATTCTTGTTTTAAGACCTTTGAGGATTACTGGTCTATTCTTAAATTTTATATTAGAGTTATAATCATGTTACTGGAATTAAATAATGTACTAATAACTGGTTTTATTAGTTTATTAATCTGTGAAATTCCTTGGCCATAGAAGTTAAATCTATCTGCCTTAACATAACTATTAATATAAGATTCCAGTGATGTGAATGACAATGAATCTCTTCTTCTGACTTCTAATGTTGCCCAAGTTCCTCTGAAACATTTTGAAATTAGTCTTTAGCTTATTATTTCTATTTAATGAAAGTTTTAAAATCATTTGAAGTAATAGGTATGTCCACACCTGCCTTTATAAAAGATTTTTTTTTGGAAAGTATTTGACAATTAAATTCATATTTGTTTCAGTTTTTAAATTTTCCATTACTATATCTAAGATATCATCTGAATCTGTAATATGTTTAAATTTAAAGTTATTAAATCTGTACTTATTAATATTATACCTTGCTTATGTTTTTTGTTTCTTCAAAATTGATTATAAAATGAACTGTTCTATTTTGATCACCTATCAGCTAATTATAAAAGTAAAAGTTATTACAATTAATAATCATTTCTTCTGATCATTGCTTTTTTTTATTTGGTTACATTGATAAATAGTTTTTAATTTTATGTAAAAATTAATCATCAGTTGCTACTCAGTTGATTTTACTCTCCCATAAAATGATTTGTAAAGATCAAAGATTGACAAATGATAATCTAAACTGTAAAAAGTTTCTGAATCACAGCTTGATTCCATTGTGTTTTGAAAATCAATGACTGATTAATATTTCAAATTCATTGACATCTTGTTTTTTAATATCTTATACTCATTCATATATTTAGGAAATTTTTTATTGATCAGTATTTTTACGATAAACAGTTTGATTAACATTTTTATATTTCTTCTTTGACCTCTTTTCTTTAGAATAATAGTTCCATAACTATAATAAATAACACTTTTATATGAAAATTAATCATTTCAGAAAGATTTTTAAGATAATATAATTTTTTTCGTTGTCTCTTTCTTTTAATAATTCTTCTTCCTATTTTCACTTCCATTTTCTAACATAATTTTATTTTTTATGATGATGTGAAAGATCTGTATTAAATCGAACAGAGGACCCTGTTGATGTATCCACTATATTTGCAAATCTAGTCCCTTGTTCTTTTAAAACCAATTGAAGACTATGATTATAAGGGAAAGAAATAGAGTAGGGAGTGAGATTTTAAGTATCTTAATTTGCCTTTTTTAGTATCACTATTTCTATTGTTATACTTTTTTTTTGCAATAGAATATAATCTCAACTTTTTGGAATATTTTGGACATCTATTTTTTTTCATTCTATGTAGAGTTGGTTTTATTATTTTTATTTATTTATTTTTTTATAGCTATTTATTGAAAATTACCACTATGTACAATATACATAAAATGCAACAATTAAATGGGATGATAATTCTAAAAATGACATGTCAATTGCTTGAAAGCAACTACCCATTGGTAGGTAGCACTTTTAAATGTTCTACATAATAAAGTACTATATTAGCAGGTCTCCAGGCCATCTTCTTTTCAGGTGCCTCGGAGGGTTATCTGGGATAGAGTGGGAAGTGAGTTGTGATACTAATGGATTTGAATGATTATGAAGTTTGCTATGAAAGGATAGGTATCTGGTTTGTGGTAAGTCAGAAACGTAAGGTATATTAAGATCTTTGTGGATAAGTTTGTTTGTGACAAAGTAAAGAGCATTGAGGATTTTTCTAAGGATTTCGGATTGTATGATTGGATGCGAGATGAATTGGATGATTTAGTGGAGCTCCAAAGCTCAACTCCATACATCCAAATAGGTCTAATTATTGTTATGTAAATGAGTCTTGTTTCACTTCTGAGAAGGTTAGTCAATTTTGAAGGAGTCAAAAACGACATGCAGTTTCTTGTCATTTTATTCTTGTATGCGGGATCCAAGTAATACCTTTGTCCAGATGGAGTCCTATTTATCGGATCTGTTCAGCAGGAATTAGCGGAACATCATTAAAGGATATGGTAGGACAGGAAGTCATAGGTATTAATTTAATTTATAGAGAGGTTTAAGTATTTATTCTAATATGAATGAATGGAAAAAAAAGTCTTTAGACTGGGAAATTTCTTTGAGATTAGACAGTTGACTGAAATTTTTATTCAACTTACTCAGTGTGACGACAGATATATTCTTGAAGCAAATGAACATCATAAAGAGGTTCTTTCAATTTTGTGTTTATACTATTCATTTGATATATGCTTAAACATTAGCTGCATTTTTCATATATTCCTCATTTTTTAATTTTAATTTAGGCACCAAAAACCTTGGCGGAATGCCTTTTTTAAACCAATTTTTTTTTTTTTTGAATATTAAATGAAGTTGCAGGTATTTTATTTCAGCACTCTTTTCAGAAATATGAAGCTTCCTAAGAATTAATAAGTAATATATCATGGTTCACTTTCAAATTAGCTTAGGAAATGAATTCTTCTTTTCTTAATTGTGGTTTTGCTATGTTGCTTAGCCATATTTCCAAAATACTTGAATAAATTTTACTTGGAGTTCATAAGAGAGAAATTATTGTATGTTGTTACTTCCATAATCTTTTTATAGCAGATCCTTATAATGGTGCGATGTATACTTTGAGGACAGCCTTTCAATCATTGTTGACCATGGATGCCATCTTCTTAATGGGTTGTACCATTGTTCTCAGCTGCTTTTAAAATCACATTTATGTATCACATCACTTATGTAAAAGGTGCTTGTTGTACTAAATCTGAAAAATAGTATTTTATTAACTATTTCTCTTTGGCGTTGTCAACACCTGATATCTAAGTTTATTTAGATTTATTATTATTCTTTTTGTAATCCTAATAACGAAGTTTAACATCTGGGCCAACGTCTTAAAGGTTAATAGTTTAAATAATTAAAAAATCTGTATGCATGCCATTCACGGAAATAGATGTATTGGATGAGTTCCAATGACACACGCGAAGACATTTCCTGAATAAGGAAGGATATCCCAGATATCCTTACAAAACGGAAGTTCATCTAGGACGGTCGTTGACAGTTAGTTAATGCTCGACAAAACACGGAAATAATAATAATAATAATAAATTAAACATTTATAACTGCTGATTCCCTCTAGCCAGGTAGCATATTTGTTTACGATTTTCTATTGATATTTTGTCGATTATATAGCCGGACATTGTCTCAGAGGTAGATTAAAGTAAGGAATTAAAAAATAAATAAAAGTAAATGCATGCAGTGATTTGCCAAATTATATCTGTCTATATATCATTCACATAAAAAAATTAAAATTTGTCGTACTAGTTGTAATTTTTTTTTTTTTTAAATGTAATAGTATTCAATTTAATTTAAATAAGTTGAAATTTCTATTTAATCTAAACTTATAAGGCATGAATGTGGTAGATTGTAATACATATTTGTCAAAATAAAAGAAATACATTAATAATAATAAAAACTCTGTACCATTCACGTAACATTTCTATGTCCTAAGTTTTTTTTTTTTTCCAATTAATCTTTTAAGAATTTCACCCTTAATTGTTTTTGTTTTTTTTATTGGCGCTTATATATATTTGTAAACGTTACATCAGTTAACTAATGCAGATTTATTGTTTTAATTCGGAAGTTATTGATTTACATATTGTCTTACAAATAGACTTGATAAAATTTGAATGAAATGGAGGAGTTTAAAAACACAAACTCTCAATTCATTTTCTATGATTAACAATTTTTCATTCCAGTTTTATGAAATATGTTTAAGCATTCTATCAGTATCGTACACTGCAACTCATTAACCAGTCTTGCAAATTTTCTCCTTTTTTCCGTTAAAGCAGATTCAATGTGTTGGAAACATTTCAGGATTTGGTACTCAATAATCCGAGAGAACGTGATGGAAAACAATCACACGCAAATCTTCATTTTGTATCTTGCACTATTGTTTAAGCTTAACAGAATTTCGTAGTTTCTTCGTTGAGTTAATTTTTACAATTTTAGAGACTGTTTACTCCATAATTTGAGAGCGGGGTAGCTCAGTGAGTAAGGCACTGGACTACTGTGCGGGCCCGAGTTCGAACATGGCTAAAGGTAGAAAATGTAACTACTGATTCTTCGGACGTGGATCGGCTTCGGGTTCTGCAGACACTGGGGTACTATAAAATGGGTATCCTTAATTGAGGGAAAACCTGACAGTTGAGCGTGATTGCTGACCACACCAACTACTTGTATAACCATTGATAAGAATACTTCCTTATTAAGTACTGAAACCAAGACCCTACATGGGAACAGGTTTACTCCAAAATTACTTCCTTGGTGGAAAAACTGCCCTTTTCAGGTATTAGATCTGAACTATTCACTCAACGCGAAAACGACTTTTTTCATGATTGCTGATTCATGATAGATAAACTCATCAGTATACAAAAAGTGATCACTGTTGGAGGCATATGTGAATATATAATTCACTCAACTGTAATGATATTAATATTGTTTATAATTCTCCTTGCATATGGCTTCGTGCAAAGGACGTAGGTATTTGGCTGAATTGAGATTATGATGCCTTGTGGCTCTTTGATATTTATATAAGAGTAATGTGACTTCATGGAAAATTAATTTAAAATCCTTTTAATGGACGTAATTGGACATTTTGTACGTTTTACTGATACGTTTTACCAATTTTTACCATGTATCAATCAACCAAAATTATTAGTTGCTCCTTTATGCTTAGCGTGTTAATATAGTAGGTAGTATGGTTCATGTATCTAGGTACTGTCATAATATTTAATATATTTTATTATCTAAAGCATATATTATATCAGATAACTTTTTTATTTGTGTATTACCTATTTAAGTTGGTAAGTGTATCTGGTACTACTCCCCTATACCTATAGACATTTTTTTCTAGCTAGAACTTCTATGGGTACCTGTTTGAGAACTTGACTTACGTTATAGACTGCTTAGCTACTATTGGAACTCGTTGAGAAATTTAATAATAATAAATATTGATACATTTATATGATCGATGACTTTAATTTACTAATCAATCGGTAGGGACATTACTTTTCCCCTGGTTTTAAGCCGGTGGCCCAAGTTTTCAATGGCTAAATTTTCTCCCTTCATGAGTTGCCTGCATTTGCCATTGGAAGTCTCTTTTTCTCTCTATACTGTATACCTCTCCCAGTCTAACTCGTTATATTCTTAAAATATCAAACATGTCTTTCTTTCTTAAAATATCAAACAATTCTTTTTATTTAAGTTATATTTTCGTGATCTTCTTTTGTAAATATTCATTAGAGTACTACCAATAGGTAGTTCCTCTGCAAATTGTATTCATGTCATTATATCTCATATATACCGCATACTTACTAGATGTGTTTTGTAATACAGTTGTAAATTTCTATTAATAAAAGAATAAAAAAAAAAAGTTATATTATTGTGTATTTAAATATACATTTATTCCTGTATTTTTATACTTTTTAAATTTGACTTACGGATAACAGAGATATAATGTGTCAAACCTATTTATAGCTGTAAATTACTTGGATTAAAATTAATAAAATTGGACGTGATAATTGGAAAAACGAAACAAAAATACTTACTTACTCCTATCTCTGTCCTCCTCTTCCATTCTCCAATTTCTTATTCATAATTTTGCGGCATATTTTGCTACTTCATCCTCCCATCTGCTACGTGGTCTTCCCCTTTTTCTCTTTCAAGTCATTCTCATTTCTCGCAGTTTCTTTGGGATTATATCTGCTGTCATTCTTCTCACATGGCCAGCCCACCTTAATCTCTTTACTTTAATGAAGTTTACAATATTTTCCCTTTTTAATATGTTGTCTATTTCTTCATTCGTTTTTATTTTCTATATTCCGCCTACTTGTGTTGCGCCGCATATTCGTCTTATTACCTTTCTTTCAAAAACTTTCAGTTTCTGGACATCAATTTGGGCTAAGCACCAAGTTTCAGCTCCATGTGTAACTACAGGATTAATGACTTGTTTAGTTTTTCTTCAATTAGTTGTTTAGTTTAGACTTCAATAACTTTTAATTCGCATAGTAGGCTCGGTTTCCTACCATAATTCTCGTATCAATTTCACTGCTTATCTTATTTTCATTATTGACTGAAGCGTCTAGGTAGCTAGCATCATTTTTAGAAGTGGAGGATTTCAATGTAGCGCAAGGATCTATTTTATTTTAGAAACAACAATTTTTTTTATTTAGACACAAAAATACTATTATATAATATTTAAATTTGTAAATTAATAAAACATTAATTATATTAAAGAACTCTTGCTAAGGGAATGTGTTAAAATGTATGGAAATGATGAGAGATAAGATAATTCATCATTGCTATTTGATATGAATACAAATGGCAAGTTTGCACCTTGAAGTTAAGTAATAGCTTTAGTAATTTTCCTTAATAGTATTGTATTAAACCTTGGCCTTATTATAAAATTATCATTCAATGGATTATGTGGGTATAATTTGAATGATTCGATTAGAAACAACTGAATTATATCAATAAGGCAATTGTGAAAAAAACAAAAAAAAAACAAGTGAATATGTAAATAAGGAAGGTGCTTCTTGGAAATCTCGAAGGGCTCAGACGGTGTGAGTCAGACATTTGCATTTACTAGCCGAACCCGCCACGAACCGGTTTTAGGGTTGCAGTTCCTGTCTCTGCCAGCTAAATTTCAATCAGATATAGAAATATTTCTCCTCATTCATATTTATATGGAATTTTTTCATGTTTAACCTTGAATGCATTTGTGAATGATTTCATTAAGTCATTGAATAAGTCTGATTTGTTGATTTTTTTTTTTTTTGCTTTCAGTGTATATTATTAATGGTTTTTATTATGAATTACTTCTTTATTAAATATTAATTAATTATTTGTTTGTATTATTTTTATGTTGTTTAAGTGTTAGTGAATTGTGATCCTCACGATATATTCTGTGAACTACGCTGAGTTCATGAAGAGCATTATTAACATAACAGTTTGTACAAATTATTGACAGCCATCGAAAATTTTTTCCCATTAATAATAAAATATTTAGTGTGTGAATATTGAAGTTTAAACATCTAGTGATTTCATCGCATTTAAAATTTATAATTTTATTCCAAATAAACGTCATTTGTGGGAAGTTTTATGGCAGTTTTTTATGTAAAAGAGAAGTGCCGCTGAAACTTATCGCTTGCTTGTGGATAATTTCGGTTACCATGCTCCATCGAATGCAACTTACAAATAATGGGTTCCATGATATCGAGGGAAAAGAATATGAAAATCCGCCAAAAAAAAACAAAAACTTATATCTATGAGTTGTTGAAACCGATTTAAACTTTCACTTCATCTTTACCTACATCAACTAATGCGTTTAAAGTCATTAAAACATATTTAAATGGACTGGACTGCGAAGTGCTACTCCACCCGCCATATTTGCCAGACTCGCTGCTTCACCACTTATTCCTGTCGATGCAGTCAGATCAACTGGGGAGCAGTTTACTTTTTATGAAAGCATCAAATTTTGGCTTGATAATTGGATTGCCTCAAAATATCAGGACTGCTTCAAATGAGTAAATTATTCATTTTGTTAGGAAGCAAATGTGTTTTATTTTCACTCAAAGTGCGGTGTCACTTGCAATCATCCAATGAAATTCTATTGCTAAAACTAACATGACCAATCTTTCTGGTACAAATACGTTCCAATTGTATACGATTGACTCATTTGGATTAGTTATTAATAACGTTATTTTTGTTTTATCAGTAGAAAATTAAAAAAAAAAATATATATATATATATACTCCTAGGCATTACAAAAACCTTTTTCTGTGATCATTTACTAAATCAAATAAAATATGATGTCCTGAAACATTAACAACTTTTAAACTATTTTTATAACCTACTACTGAAATATGACAAATGTAAAGCCGTGGGAATGGTAGAGATAGGGGGCAAAAGGATTTAATGGCACTGAAAATATTTCCAAACAAAAACACAATAAGCCTTATCTGGTCACCAGGACGATACAAAGCAGTGCATCTGTTAACTGATTGTGCTATCTCGTGGAATGCACTGTGAACAATAGAACAGAAACTTCGTATCGAGTCAACACTTTCTACAAATACTAAGAAATCATGGGTCAAAACGACATGCTATTTTAGATAAAACTTAAGATAGGATTTAAATGCTTAAACAAAAGCCAGACATTTTAGAATACGTGTGATGTACAATGTGAGCGTATGGATCGCAATTTAAACAAAATAGATAGTGGTCGACATTGGGAAAATTTAAGAAAATAGGCTAAATTTTAATATCCATATATTTCGTCCTGTATCAAATATTTTTAGAAATCTATAACTAATTTATTGAGTTATATAGACTTTTTATTACTACGAACTCCTTAGAATATAGTCCAATTTTAATATTTTTTATTGTTCAAGTATTTCACCGTAAGAGGTGGTGGTGACACATTCAATTAACTTCATTTGCATTACTCTATAGGATGGCTGACACATCCCACATGGTTATTTCTTTTTTCAGTAACTTTATTTATTTATCCACAGCTGTCCAAATATATACCGACAATCGGCTTGCTAAAAAAAATGTGTAAAAGTTGACATGGCATGAGGAAGAACAATACCCATCGATAATTCTTTCTTAGCACACATTTACTTAAGAAAAGTTAAGAAAATTGATCTTTCATCCAACTTCTTTTTAGGCATATAGGTGGAGGGTGGCCTTAGCTTCTATCAGTTTGTTTCTGTGCCCTTGTAAATTTAGATGGAATCGTTTGTAGTGAGCTCGTATGTATTCTCTAACAGCTGGTATACATAAGTCAGTTTGAAAGGTTTTGTGGGCAACATATCAAGGAGTTTGAGAGTTAAGTCTAAGAGCTTTGGACTGAAAAGTCTGCAGTCTTTGTTGGTGTGTATTTTGCAATACTAAAAATCTGTGAGGTCCAAATGGGTTTTAGTAAATATGTGGAAGTATCAAGTTTCTGCTTAAGTTTGAACTTGGACTGTCGTCTGAGTAATGGTTATATTAGCTTATGACTGGTTTAACATTTGGCGTTTTTTTAGTCAAAAGAAATTTTCTTATGAAACGTCAATCCTAGGTAATTTACATGTCCAGTCTACAGTAATAGAGTATATTCAACGTGCACATGACACTTTAAAGAAGGTTTTTGACATAAATGAAAATATAGTATAATGATAATTTTAGGACTTATTTAATTTTTCATGAAAATTAAATTATTTCATAAAATACTTAGGATCATAATAATGATACCAATAATTATTATACTTAAACTAATTTAATTTTTGATTATTATGAGTTATTATACAAGATAACAAATAACTAAAAGTGGCCATGAAGTAAAAAGATGATATTCGGACCTTCAGGCGACACCATGACCCATTAACGCACGCCCACTCAATTCCATCATTAGTTATTTGATTGATAGGACCAAAATGTTTAATAATTGATATATCATAAGATCAAATCCGACAATGAGAAATGTTTTGTCATGTAATATGTACATTAGAGGTTGATCTGCTCTGATATGAGGTTTAATTTTCATTTCATTCTGGACAAATAACACTCCTCCAAGTAAACATACAATGAAATTAAATAGAAATTCAGTAATTGTTGTAAAATAAAATGATATCTAATAAAATATAAAATACGTTTATAGCGTCACCCCAATTCGAAAATGTTATTTTTTATAAGGTATTAAGGAGCATGTTTGTAAGAGGTTAAGAGATTGTCTATGTCGTGTGAAGCTTTGGCTTAGATTTAAAATGGCTAAATCCTCTCCCCCTCCAACCAAGTCCAATAATTTTTTTTTCTTATATAATAAATATTATTGTATTTTTATATTCATTCCTTTTTGTGTATCTATGATTTAAATATAAAATATAAATAAAATATTTAAATAAAAAAAAATAAAAAAAAGTGCATTTTATGCCTTAAATAGCAGAAAAAAAAGAAGTAAAAACATGAATATTTCCATACTGCATTTAGATTAAAATGCTTTTCCTTACTAAATTTATCAATGATAAATAATTTTAACCAATTCACGTCTACAGTTGCGTATACGCAATATTGATTTAACATTTTTTTTTTTTATAAGTTCAAATAGTTTTATATTTTATTACATCAGTTTAGGTATTATTTAAGATTTTTAATTATTAATAATAATGTTTTAATAAATGCTGTGTTTTTTTTAATCCATTGAAAAATATTAGTGCAATTGGTTATTTTTCAACGCTAATGAGTAGTAAGATTTAAATGTTAATTTCAACCAAATAAGGGTTGCTACAATTAAATAGTGTGAGCGATGTAATGTTAAATTACACTCTGATTGCTCTAAAGCCACAAATAAAAAATAAAACTTTTTTTATGTTAAAACAGTGCAAAATAAATTTATATATATATATATATATATATATATATATATATATATATATATATATATATATATATATATATCATTTTTTTGTTTTTTTCTACAGGCCAATGTTGCGTAAGCGCAATATTTTCTGCCCTCGTTATGGCTAAACAAAAAAAAAATTTTTTTAATTTTTCTCTAAATTAATCTACCTTAAAAATATTGCTTTAGAGAAAAATCAAAACTTTGAATTAATATTAATTTAATTAATTAATTTAACCATAATGAATGACGTCATTAAGGGTGCTTCCGAAAAACTTAGTTTAATGGATCGCTATTCTTCGTGTATATAGTGAAACAAGCAATAGTATATCGTGTTATCGGTAATAGTGGTAACTACTCAAGTTGTGTGATGTAGTAATTATGGCTATAGTGTTGATTTTTGTTTAACGAACACTATATTATGGTTTTGTAAAGTTTATTTTCAGCTGTTTCATTTTAAAATGTGTATTTACATTTCAGTTTAGGATGGATAAAATTCTTTAAACAAGATCTGTTATTATCATTTATCAAAAATCTTCAAAAGCTTCCACCTCTTGGCTCTGTTCTTGATGCAGCTTTCTAGTTCCGAATTTGTAGGTCTCTTGAGTCCATAGGCATCCCGTTCATCCTCTTTGGAATGGGTCTTCCCACTCTTCTTGTGTAGTGTGATTCTTAGAACATAAGTGGATCCGGGAATGTTCCATTCATTAAAAGAAAAAAAAAATGCTATTGAAAGCCTTATGTAACCTAATAAATTCAAATTATTTTTTATTGAATTACGAATTATTATTTCTTTCTGTAAATCGTTTTTCTAAAATAAAGCCTCAATCCTTTTAATTTTAAATATAAAATACAAGTCCTGTCTCTAAAGTTAACTTCAAAAGTCTAGCTAGCTCGATATATCACGATTGCAGTTAGTAATTTCAAATAGTTGTTTCAATTTATTATGTATTATAGGAACGAAATAGGTGTTTTGGATTACTGGATGAATATATCATGTAGGTTATTGAGAGGGATCGGTCAGTGGGATTAAAAAATTAGCATTTTTGAAGTTAAAAAGACTTGTTTTTATTTTGCCAACGTTCCAACTTTTTATGGCCATAAAACATAAAATAAAATAAATTAATAAATAAAACAAAAATTAAATTGACTTTATATTTTTTTTTAGTGTTGATAATTTGTTGTTTTTAACCTTTATGACGATATGGCTGAAACACTGGCAAAATAAAACTAAGTGTTGTCAATTTCAACAATGCTTATTATTTAATCCCACTGTCTGACCCCTCACAATAACCCACGTAATATTAAAATTAAATTTTCCGATGTTTTATAATAATTATAATGTATTAAAATCAAAGTTTATTTATGTATCCGTATCGAAATACTTGATAATTCTGATTAATAATTTAACGATTCTTATTTGGTAGTTTATTTTTACAGTTTGTTCATATAAACTCAAAAAAATCATGTTATATTTCCTCTTGTTTGGTTTCGAGGATCGGTCCCAGAACTTGATTTAAACGTATGTTTCGTTTCTCCTTCCCGGTATGGTCTTGTTGAGATAACGTTGTGTGAGCATACCTTGCTATAAAAGGCACCATGCTGAGCCGTTTGCAGAAGTAAAACCGAACTGGTTGTTTCTTTTTGTTTAAAAAATAAACAACAAAAAGACTAAGCCTTTGTCTTTCTCCCTTTGAATTATGAACGATAGTTGAATCAATGTAAATTAAAAAAAAAAAAAAAGAAGAAAAAACGAATACAATACTATTTGTCATTACTTTTTTTCAATGGATATGAGAAGCAACCTTGATTAGCTTGTGATCTATCTTATATTTTCAATTATGTTGTCCTTTGTTTTGTTGTTCCAGCCCGCATTCTGTCTTGTTTGAGCTATATAGATATAAAATTTGCTTGTTGTAATAATAAACCTATTTTATACAAAATTTATATTTATTAACATATACTTAAAGAAAGTACTTGATCATTCAAAAAGTCCTGTTGGTCTTATAATTTGAGATTTTAATTTTGATCTTAGCTTTTTTTTTTTTTTAATTATAACTCCAATCTGCTTCTACCCATGTTAGTGCAAATGTTTACACTTTATGAAAAGAAGGATTTAATACAGTCTCCTTCAAGCATTCCGAAGCTCAGGTCGAAGTGATTCAAGTGAAATCTCGTATTCGTTCGATTTTGCTACATGATTGCAAACTTGGCAAACACTAGCACTCACGGATAAAGAACTCGTGAAATTGATTAAGGTTATATGCCTTTTTTTAAACTGTAAAAATATCTAAAAAATCAAAGTCGTAATTGGATAAATATCTAATAGTGCTTTCACTTCCGTTTCTTATGAAAATTCTAACCGATGACTGTTGAGTAAATATCTAATCCATCCATGATTTATGATAATTGAATTATCTATCTAGGCTAGAAATCTTCAAATTAAAATTCCTGATCGGTATGATTCAACCATTGATTTAAAATAAATTATTCTAGTATAAAGTAAGGCTGTATTACTTTAAAAAAAAGTGATTGTGGTTAAACTCAATTTCTCTGTGATTGGGAAAAACAATAGATCATAGATATGTCTATCTGTAATGTACTGTTTTCTCCAATTTAAAATGGTCAAATTATTACAATAATGATTGAGTTAAATTAACAATTAATGATTATTCGAAAAAAGCAAAGTTGTGAGAAGTTATGTTTTTCAAACTTGATTTTTTTCATTATGACCAATATAGGTTCTAAACGATAGGTCCTAGTGAAAAATTTGTAAAACTAAAGAATCTGAATAATTGCTTTTTTTTTTATTTCGTTCGTTTACCGATGTATTCTACAGTTTTACATTATTGCGACGATATAATAAAAAATATCCTTCATTCAGTTTATTGTTATTTATCGTTAATTTTCCAATTCGTGCAACACCAAAAAAAGCTCCGACACACAAAAAATGAACGTGAACCTGCCTTCTTTCATTTAAACCGATATAGCTCCTAAACGGTATTTCCTTGTGACAAACATTTTATCACTCATTCATTACTAAATTGACACAACTAAAAATCGGTATTTTTTGATTTATTATGTTTAAGTTAAATACTTTTTTAATTAACGTCAAAAATGTATCGAATTAGCTTTAAAACATTATTAATTTATTACATTTCAGGTTTTCAGCTAAGGGCCTGTTTTGAAACTTTTGGTTGTAAATAAAATTATTAAAATTTAGTAAAAATAAAATCAACCATCTAATTTCAATTTTTTTTTTTTTCAATACATCAAGGTATAAACAATTACTACTATCTCTTTAATGTTTGGAATATCGAGTCACCCCTTCCGAAAACTGTATTTCCTAGCGAAAATTCCTAGCGACAAGCACATGTATTTCTAAAGTGACACCACTCAAAAATGTGTATTCTTGAATTATTATCATGTTTAATTTAAATAATCTTCTATTAAATTTAAAAAATGTATCGAATTAACTTCAAATCACACCTGATCAATTGTAGTTGGGATTTAAAGATAATTCAGGTACACTTTCGATATTTCACACAAGTCTGTGAATTGTACATATTTTTAATTCAGGTTTTTGAGTTGTGTCACTTTTCAAACACATGTGCGATTTAAAAAAAAAAATATTCTTTATTAAATTTCTGATAAGGAAACTACTGGCAAATTTTTGAACCGAGCAACACCAGCACAGCTTGAGCGTGTCAAATTGGTACATTTTCGAATGTTACTCCAAAAAAGTATAGACCCTCAGCTAAAAGACTTTTATGAAAAATGTAATTGTTATTTAAGGATTAAATTATAATATGTAATCATAAACATCTTAGAAATAATACTATTCTACTAGACAATTTCGCTATAAAATATGTTGAAAGACACGTCATTTACAATTTCATCCGGTTCATTAGGGTTGTAATTACAGTGGTGATGGATCATTTTGCAGTAATGATTCCTATTGTAGTTCTAGAAAGCTCATCATTCACTGGATAGAACGACGCAAACAACTATAGAGTGTCATATAATTGTGGCGGTCTGGCTTCTTCTGAGCACAAATGCTTCCATTGTCTATCCGCCTCTTACTGTGACTGCTGCATTACGTTGAACAAAATGCATTATATCAATTTTATATTTATTATTGTATTAATGTAGATCTGAAGCTGTCTGAGAGTTTCCTGTGTTGCCAACGTTTCTTAAAGGTAATGTTATTTTAAATGTAAATATCAAACGTCTTTATTTGAAGTTTATTCAAATAAGTGTCTTGATCATTAAAAAATTTAAACAAAAAAAAAATAGGGTTTTCTATATCCTTTTTTTTTTTTTTTTTTATTGTCTAGGTGAATGATTTGTTATACATAAGCTGTCCTATCTTTAAACAGTGTGCTTTATCAATCCTTATCTGAATCTTATCACAGATTTATCCGTTTGTTGGATTTAACTGCCATGGTCAGTTGTTTACTGCACCTACCCTTTAAAGTTTCTGTTCCTCTCTCATTTTCGTCAGTAAGTGTTGGATTGTGTTTCTACATGTATCGTTTCCATCTTAAAGGATCGTTTCCAGGTAAGTTCCCTCTCTGCAAAACTTGGCACTTATTATTATTTTTTATTTATTTGTTATTTTCTGTGCTATGAAGGAAGAAACATCCTCTTAGAGCGACATATTCAGTTTGTTTTTTAGATTATTGTCACTGGGTGACCAAATTATACTATTTATGTACATTTTTTTTATCACGGCATTTCCGGACATTTATTAAAAAGTTTAGGTTGTATATAAAACGAATAAAATTTATTAAAAATAAAATCAACCATCTAATTTTAATTTTTTTTTTTCAATACATCAAGGTATAAACAGTTACTGCTGTCTCTTTAATGCTTGGGATATCGAGGTACCCCTTCCGAAAAAATAAAATTCATAAAGCAAAATTAAACTTTACATAATTTATAGCCCTCCAAGGGCATTGAAGAATATCATTTAATTATTTACAACAATAGAGTCAACGACATCAATAGATTTTATGTAAGGTGTTATTCTTTTTCTATATATAATCCGAAAATTAATGTTTAAGTAGGTTTAATACAATCAACTGAATCTAATTCCTCAACTCTAATTATTTGAAACACTTGGTACCATCTTTACAATATGTACTTATGTTTGTTACTTATTTGTCAATTCTTTGTGGTATTGTGAATAAGTTTACATGTACAACTTATCTATCATTACCAATTATTAATAAAAAATAAAAATGACATGTAGTGAAAAATTTATAAGAAAAGAAAATAATCAATAAACTTAAAAGAAAATAGTTTATCTTTGTAATACGATTATGTTCATTTTTCATGTTTATAACCAGGAATCATTATGGTCAACATTTTGATTATTTTAGAATAATATTTCACTGCAATGGTCCTGTTATTTTATAATCCAATAAAATTTCTTTAAATCTTCTTAAATTCGTTTTCTAACATAAAACATATTGATTTACTTAATTATAAAATTTGTTATAATAATATTTTTTTTATTATTTTCGGATAAAAAATATTGGCGTTGAGGAATAATATTTCCTAGGACTATTAATTGTCCAGTAAAATTGTACTGTATTGTTGAAAAAGGTTGGGTAGTTTTTAATTTCCTAGGACTATTAATTGTCCAGTAAAATTGTACTGTATTGTTGAAAAAGGTTGGGTAGTTTTAATTTTTTGATATGTTGCTTGTGTACGAAGCGTCGAAGTATCAAATATTTTACTTTTCTACGTTTTCCCAAAATATCAGCTGCACGGTTGTTTCTAATGTTTTATACAAAATTAGATCAGAGTAAATTTAATACAATATCTATCTGTAGCTTAAACGTGGATTGAGATACAGGATTTCTAATTTTTGGAATGCTCTAAAAAAGCGGTAGATTTTTTTTTTTTTTTTTTCAGTTTTTGTACTATACGTCCTTAACAACGACTTTAGAGCATACTTCATTACGAACAATTTCAAAAATGAGATAGTTTGCTATAAACCAAGCACAATACAGTGTTACTATGTCCAATGCTTCTATACATAAAACATTTCTATGTAAATATATTAGTCTATTTGAGGATATATGCACGTTTCCAATTACTTTACTTTTTTGAAATGTTAGAATGTAGCATTTACTGTAATTATAATGGTCTTCTAAATATGAAAAATATGTGCTTCATTGAAATCTCCGGTTAATCCGACCTTTTGGCCGTTCCGCCCTACCCCTTGGTTCCTTAATAGTCGAATTAGTCAGTTTCTATTATGCATAGTTTGCAAGAAATGAACAAAGGATAAATGCAGTTTCAAAAACAGCATTCTACAATAATATTGAATTAAAGAAAGGCAAATATTTGTTGTTTATTGTCGTTATTCCTAGGTTTAACAATCTTTACTAGACAAATAATTAGTTATTTTTTTATTAACATTGCTGAAACCCTTTCGTAAATCTAAAACAGGGTTCAGTTGGGTTTGCTGTAAGATCAGAGATTGATCATACCTGTTCTTAGAAATTAGCAATAATGTTCTCTTTTGATTAGAAGCCTTGACATAAAATGAAGTCGTTCACACCCAATGCTTGACAATGGGACAAAGGATATTGTGGCCTAAGTGTTACGATAGAAATACGGTCAGAAACTTCCGCTTGCGGTATTATTTTGCTCTAGTGTTATTAAAATATTTATCACGATCTCAGAAAAAATTAATTCAAATTAACCAACGAATCGTTGCTTTAAGACTTGGTTGGAATGACGGTGTATGAAATTCAATACTGTGCTCCTGAAGATGTCCTTGTTCTTCCAAACATATCTGATGTCAGACCGGTCTTAGAGTAGCAGAAAAATAATTATTATGCTATCAGAATCTTCACTTCAAACTCAATTTTATCCGAAACCATATAATGGCAATAAAAGAAGGGTCCTTAACATCTCTTTGGCCATAGAATACAAGGAAAAATTACAAAATTTGCTATGTAGATAATAATTGGCGGATCCAGGGGGAAAACATGTTTATATCCATTTTTATGTATTTCGCGATAACAGCAAAATAACGTTTACCATTATTTGGGGATACATAGGGACATTAAAACTTCAATCACCATTATTTGGGTGATCTAAACGTTTTCCCCTTGAAAAACTAAAAATTATATATCTTATAAAAAACATAAAAGGGAAAATTGATTATTTCTGTGATTGCCTAGCAGCTGTTGGCTCACTGTTTACGAAATTGTTAACCAACTGGCTTATGATCACAAATCTTACAGACATAATATCCTCTTGTTTGAAGGTTTGGAAAAGATGTATATTGGGAAAGATAAAAGCATTGTAATTGTAGAAAACTGAAGGAAAGCAATGGTAGAAACTTATGAGTCACGGATATTGATACCATTAGAGTCTGGTAGACTGTTTGCCGCCTCTTTTGGAAGGCTTATGGAGTATGTTTACCTTCTTAAAAGATTGCGCTAATAAGAAAAAGAAATCATGAATGGAATTAACTGTAGGGTTTCAGTGATATGAAGGGAAATGGAGAGGTTTAAGTGATTTACTGAATTGTTTATCGATTCTTATACAAAGTGAGGTTGATTCTGGTTAATATAATTACCAAATTTCGGTTTAAAACTTTTTTTTTTTTTTTTTTGTAGTACCTAAACGAGTTGGCTGTTTTGAGTGAATCGGATAAATATCACTTTCCATCTCCTTTGAGTCATCACTTTATACTGGGATAGTATACTTTAGTATAATATGGAATATACTTTTTTTTTTTTTTACAGGAAAACGGTTTTTGTGGGGAATGAATCCTTTGAATTGTATCACCGAATGTTTTCTTGATGAATTCCCACCTTTTGTGGATGTAATTCTTTTATCGATATGATCACTTTTCCAATTTCTTTATTCCTTTCCGATGACGAATTCCTTTATTGATATTTACTTGACGAGGATATCAAAACAGTAATAAGCTAAAAGGAAACGAATGACATCATTGTCAAAGTAACCATGAACAATGAAGCAAACAATGTACTTTGCGTTATAAATAGATTTTTATTCTCGTTGAGGTGCCTGATATTTTATTTTCCTACTAGTTAGGATTATTCAAGGCACTGAAATCTGAGCTCTCGAGGAAATTTCAAGTTAATCTGAAGTCAAAAAATTACTTTCTGAAATGTCGATAAATTTCTATTAAAAAATTAAAATAAAATTGGCAGTAGATCGACAGGGAGACCTTGCCGTGGCCAAACCCAGCCTCCAACACCTTTACTTGGGGGGGGGGGAATCTGATAGATAAACGCTGGCTTCACCAACTCTTATTAATCATAAATTTTTATCTCGAAACTATACTATCGTCTGCTTGGAGTTAAAAGCCATTAAGTAACAAAATCGAATTTTTTTCCGTTTCGATATTCAAACGTGAATATGCTCTTTAACAATATCCCATACAGTTTTATAGTGAATTTTCTCATTCTCTAATGTGCTTATATAGCAGTTATATTTACTTGGTGACTTTTTATACTTATAGTATATGATAAAATCAACCCACAATGATTTTTTGTCGAATTTGGAAAAAATAGACTTAGTGCATCTTACCTCCAAGCAGACTATATATCTGCCATCCTAGTGAATAAGTGGATAATTTTGACCTAAATGAATTTAATGGCTAAAAAGTATCGTAGAGGGTTTTCTTCATATTTATTGAGTGTTTAAGTAAGATGTCCATTTTAAATAATTATGTTTTAAAAAGAAAAACCTCCACGATTATTTTTAATCACTAAACTCATTTTGGTTAAAATTATCCACTTATTCACAAGGATGACATATACATAGTCTGCTTGGTGGTAAAAGGCACTAAGTCCATTTTTTTCCTAATTCGATAAAAAGTCATTATGGGTTGATATTATCATATACTATAAGTATAAAAAGTCACTTAACTCGTTTTGGTCAAAATTCAACTTAACCACTGATTCACTGGAATGACAGATATATAGTCATTATCAAGGGAATGTCTCGGATTCCATTCTTTCTAAAATTTCAAAAGTATACTAAAGATAAGGACTGTTCTAGCAATCCTACCAACGTGGTGTATCTGCCTTTAATGATTTCCAGGCGGTTTGGTTTTTTATCAGTAAGTACTTTGCTATGTCTATTTTTTTTTCTTTTTAATCGTTTTTATATTTTGGTTTACAAAATCCAAATTTGTTGTAGATTTATAGTCCGGTATGATTGATTTATATTTTGGATCGGCATCAGCATTTATTCGCCACTCAAATGAAATATGTAACCATTAACTAACTTTTTCGTTTATCCGTCTAGTTTTGTATTAATCATAAACCTCTTCATTGTTGAAAGTTATGTCGCGGAGCTTCTTTTAACACTTTGTTGCGCAATATTGCCTTACTGCCCCTACTCTTTGTTCGCGCCAGTATACATCTGTTATATTCCGCCGGTTGGATATCCACTTCTCTTGTGATAAATTTATTTTATCACATAAATGGAAGATTAAGCCAAATGATGGTGAAGTTGACTGTCGAAATGGGTCTGATTGACTCGAACCATGTGCCATAAGGAAATCTAAAAATCAAGATATTGACATAAATATCAACTTTAGAAGAACTTAATGATGAACTCATTTGAAATATTCTGCTACATTGAGTGTAAGAATTATATTGCGGAGTGAGAAACCTAAACTATTGTGAAATACCAACCTGCCAAGCACACATTTCAGCAACAAAGAACCTGAGCATAAATCACAGCGCGTTTTGGCCTGTATGGAATTTTGTTTCTGTTGATTATTATCAGAATAATATAAAATGTTGATGTCAAAGAAATAAAAAAAAAAAAAAAAAAAAAAAAAAAAAAAAAGTAATTTACAGCAATATCTTTCTTTGAAAAAATATACTATTTTCAAGAACTTTCATAACATTTAGATTATGTGTTTTTCTAGATTATATTCCTTTATGTTTTACGAATGCAACCTTGTAATTATTATTAAATGAAAGTGCAGCTCCTGGCATTTAAAACGATTCCCACTACATTAGTTCCTTTGTGAATTATAATCCTAGAAATAGTTTTCCCTTATTTGGTATTGAACGTTCATATTTACGAATAACAATGCTGGAATACACAAGTTAGCGTACTAATATGAAGGGGAAAACTTTTGGAATTTTCATACTAAAAAAATCATGCCTCTCCAAAATTAGTCTAGTACTGCATTATGCATCAATGTACTCGTTATCTACGAAATTATTCATACGTTCACAGACCTTCGGACGGTTGTCCTCTTCTTGTTGGAAAAAGACTTTCTTTATTAAACCTTAATTTCTCATTGGAAACACGGAACACTGGGATTAATGTATCAAATAACAAAATGTCACAAAATCGACCTGTATGACATGCTATCAAGTCGTGTTATATTTTAAGGCTTGTATATTGTGGTGATCTCATATTTTTTCATTATAGATTTCTTATGAAATGATTGTTATAAAAAGCGATAGAATAGCATAAAGGTATAAAACTCATTGTACAAAACAATCAATGTTCCTGAATAATTTATATTTTGCGGTTGGTTTAATCATACCGTTTACTATCAGTTATTGTCGTCCCTAATACAGGATATTCTTCGAAGATTGAAAGTGGAATAAGAAAGAAAAGATCATCAATTCTGTAACACAACTGAATGAAAGTCAGGTATTATAGAGTTCAGCACTTTAAACGTATATATTTTATGTAAATGTAAAATGGGATGAAATGAAAGAAATAAACTTTATTCTGGGACTAACTGTTCCATAGAATAAAATAAAGGATCATAGTATGGTAAGAGTAGAGGGAATTGAGTGTGAAGCAAATTGGGAAACTAGTGGATTCGAGTGGGTATGGAGTTTACTACGGAAGAACTGGTATCTGGTTTGTGCCAAATCAGCGAAATATAGAACGTAAGGATCTTTATGGATAAGTCTATTTGTGACATAACAAGGATGATTGATAATTCTACTTTGGATCGTAAGGATTGGATATGAGAAGGAACGGATGGTTTAGTGGAGAACCAAAGCTCAACTCCGTTTGTCCAAATAGGCCTAATTACTTTTAATTATAAAATTAAATAAATAAAACGCTGCTTTGTGGAAAACGCTTAGTAATAAATTCTTACTTGGTGTTGGTCTAAATATTTTGTTTGTGCTTCAAATTGGGAGATTTAAGGTTTCTATATAATATAGTTTCTTTCAATAACTAATACAGTTTTTTCTTTAAATTCGGTACCAAGCGGTGTAATACATAACAATTTCTCATTTATTAAACATTATAGAAATATCTATTGTAATAGTTCTTTTTTACATCCAGGGAAAAGAATCGATGTATAATAAATACATAATTAAGTATAACAAAACTATCTCTTAAGTCAGAGTTATCAAAAGGTTCCTAGGAATCGACTTTGGATCATCGATTCTCTTCTCAAGAATCGTTGGAATCATGAATCGACTATTAGAATCGCCTCATCCCTAGTCTGTATCCTACCGTTCATTATTTTTAGGCATTTAATTATGGATTTGTAAATTACCTTTTGTGGATTTTTAATAACTATAAAATTGTGTACAGCTTCAGTCCCGTTGTTATGTTTCCACATTAATGGATAATCATAGAGCTCTTAATATCATTCCGTGACGTGTCAATGGGGAAACTGTGGGAGATGTGGGGTTGTGGCCAAAGCCCGGAGTGCACTATTGAGGTAGGTAGGAGGAAGCGGTTATCGCAGTCCCCTTACACTCTCAATAGCCTTGACCTCCAACCGCACTCCACTTCGTCATCTGTAGTTTCTTCATTCTCTTTGGCAATGGTTAGAGTGAATTAGAAGTGAACTTTAATCGGAATTTCTGAAAAAAAAAAAAAAATGCCTTTAAATTATTGTAGTCATTTTATGGTATTTACTATATAATAGACCGTTCCATTACTGTGTTTCTTTATAAGTCATCCGAAGAGGTTCAACCTGAAATTGGCTCATTCGGATTTACAAGGACCTACTCCTATAAAACATAGATTAACTTTGTAATAAATTAGATTATAAATTTCTATAAAATTTGGATGTATGGGAATCCACTGAACCATCAGATTGCTGTACTATAATACCAATAATCTAATACCATAATGTCCTTTTTATTATACCATAATATCTTTTCTGTTAATCTATTGCCGAAAATTCTCAACGCCATTTGATAAAAAAGATGGCCTCTTGATCATGCATAAAACTACCTTTGGAGTGTCAACAATTGGTAGTTCCTCTGCAAATCATTGTCATTTATTAAGCATCAATCTTATTTGCTAACATGATTTTTGTTACAATTGATTATATCAAAAAATAAATCATAAAAAATATTTGGTGATGATGAATTGCGAAAGGCTCACCAGAGCCATAATGTCTTAAACATATTCCTTATAAAGCAGTCGCCGCCTTCGTTGCTAATCAACAAATAACTCTTATGATGAAGTTTTAGGGGGTTTATTAGGGATAATGAAATAATTAGCGAAAATTGCTTTGTATATATTCCTTGCAGTATGCCTCGCAAAATAATTAAGAAATATTGTAAAACGCAGTGAAAAATAAATTTTTTTTTGCAAGATCTAATTGTTCCTAAAATTTAATTAATTTGAATTTTATGAACAATTGTATCTTGTAGCAAAAGCAAAATATGTGGCATATGCTGCCGGTTTTAAAATTGATATTACAAAATTACAACACCTAATTTCTGACTCACGCAAACGTGTTGATTGATAACTAGTATTCAATGTCCTAGTAGCAATTAACACTAGACGAATTGCTGGATTCTGATGGAGTTAACCCAACCATCATTATATTCTTATGTTAAACGTGGCTAGAACCCTTCAATCTGAGATTGACGAACACTGCATGCAAAAAGTTTGGAACAACATTTAAAAAATAAATAAATAGAATGATAACAGAAACTTTATCATATAATTCTTGCTTCAGGTGACACAATCCAATAGCTTTGTAGGATTATCGGAAATTGAGTGTGTGGCAAGATGTGAGACTAGTGGATTCGAATGGAAACGGAGTTAACTATGAAAGGCTAGGTATCTGGTTAGGGCCAAATCTGCAACATATGGAACATTAAGATCTTTATGGATAAGTTTTTTTTTTGTTTTTTTTTTTGTGACATAATAAGGAGAATTGTGGATTTTACGAAGAATTTTGAATTGTAAGGATTGGATACGTTCACTCCCAAAGCCTAACTCTGCATGTCCAAATGCGTCTAATTACTGTCATGTAAATAATTCTTTTGTAATTTATTGGAAGCTTTGAACGCTCGTCTGTTAAATGTTGGAGTAGTCGTAGACGACAAACAGTTTCTTGTCGTTTAAGTCTGGTTTGTGAAGGTAATATCTGAACTACTTTTTCAAAAAGGAAAACTGCTTTTCATTTTCAGCACTATTTCGCAAGTCTGGGCTTCCTGTTATAAGGGATTATACTAATCATATATGAAGGATTATCGCTTATCGACCTCAGAACTATTCCAAGACTTCTCGGGTGTAAATGCATTTGCTATATTATATATAATTATTAAAAAAAAAAAACACAAATTTTTTTTTCACACACACATACACATACACACACACACATATATATATATATATATATATATATATATATATATATATATATATATATGTGTGTGTGAAGTATTTTTTAAATATTATCTAGTATAATATAAAAAAAAACATATTTAAAAAAAATAGGATCTTGTTAAAGTGTATCGA
Organism: Euschistus heros; assembly: GCA_003667255.2. Classification (NCBI taxonomy): domain Eukaryota; kingdom Metazoa; phylum Arthropoda; class Insecta; order Hemiptera; family Pentatomidae; genus Euschistus; species Euschistus heros. The sequence goes on along the minus strand of RCWM02000878.1, from coordinate 102,380 downwards.
ATTCAAGTGTATCCAAACTTTTGGACTACTGTTTAATTACACAATATGCTGAAAATAAAAAAAATTGTTGTTTTTTGGTTCTTCTGGGGGTAGGTGCTTATGATTATAATGGCCATGTTCATGCAGTAGACTCAGTGGCAAACAAGGGGTGTTTGACCGGACTTAGGCAACGCAATCGCACCCCTCCCACACACTGACAAGACTAAGATTAACGATAGCGCTCACTTGACTTGCCAGATCCTGGATGTGTGGGGAGTACTCTAAGGTCGATGGTCGTCAATCATCTTTACGTAATCTGGACGATCAAGTTTTTCCATATTTCCCGGTATCAAGATAATGTGGTTCTGAGTTCGACGCTTTTTGCACGTGCTAAGGGGCTGATGGAAGATAATATTAAAATGAACCTTAAACAAATTAGTCACGGCTCAATCCTGCACAAAAGTATACTCATCACTCTGAGTTAATAAACGTTGTCTTCAATGGCGCTCTCCTTTATTGCGAGGATAGCATCCAATTAGCCTAGGAAATGCGTCATACTTCATTACTTATAACATGCTTTTTACCATGGGATGAATGAATCCACTCAGCGGATGAAGCCCACTACAATAGTGTTTACCTTATAGAAGACACCGCGAGGGTTATAAGTGGTATGCTGCTGACATCGTCGCATTGTTGGGTCAGCATCTTCAAGGTCAGCTCTTCCTCGTTTGTTAACCTCTACCTTGTTCAGTAAGTTCTAGAAAGAATATTTAGCACTTGCAGACTACTGGAGATGGAAGTCGTCGATTCGTGTGTTGAATCACCGATTCTCGGATTTTATGTTATATTTTTCCATAACAGTAAGAAATTAGATTTTGTCTTTAGCTCTATTAAATTAAATGCAATTTAAGTATTAAAAAGTGATTTGTCGGTACCAAAATTTGAGTCCTAAATAAATTTAATTAATCAATTAAAAAAATAAAATAGCAATTATCTTCCACAGCATACAATATATGTAATTAACCACAATTCAAAGATACAGTTCATTCCCCAAATTTTTAGGTATAAAGATTAACTTCTTTAGATTCCAAAGAACCTGAGTTTTAATTTATTATATTTTATTAATTTTTTTCAAGAAACGGCCTTTAAAGACCACGCTTTACTTTTCATTTCTCATGTTCGCCCTTAGATTTCCTGGTTAGGTTTTAACCTGTAGCCTTCCTGTTTTCTTCCTATTTCGAAGCTTAATTTTTCTAACTGTTTCTAACTATCCAATGCACCTTTATCATTAATTTGATATCGTGATATTTTAAATAAAACAGTTTGGTATATAGCTCTATATTTAATTTTTTTTTTTTTTTTTTTTTCACTTGAAGAATTTTTTTTTTACATATTTTAGGAATTTTGGTTTTTATTTCTCGCCTTCAAGAACAATTACTTTATGCCTTATTACTTAGAGCTTTTTTTTAAGTTGATTTATATATATTATCTTCTTCCGAATCAGATTCGTGGTTCTTCGTTATGCCGTCAACTTTTTTCTGTACTCATTTTTTTTTTTTTTTTAGGAAAAAATTCAAAAGGTGATAATTTACATAAATCATCAAAAACAATTCTGAACTGGCAAAAGTAAATGTTCCTGAAGATGTAAATAAAAATAAAATTTTTGAAACAGGTAGAATCATTGATTCAAGAGATATCTAAGAATAAAATATGGAGATGGATACCGACATTTTTAAATTAATATACTAACCTCCTTCAAATAAAAATAATCCAGAATTATTATTATTTTCATATATTTTCTTTTCAGATTAGATTCTAAATATCAATTGATAAAACGCATTTTGATAGTAATATTGATTAATTTTTTTAGTATAATTTTCCGTTATTTTTTTATTTTTTTTTTCCAATTTGATGTTTTTATTAATATTCAAATTGAACTTCTTTATATTCCATCTGTAACTTGTCATCTTGCCTTTCACTACCAGCCACTAGTTCCTGTTTTCTAAGTGGTATGTTTAAGCGGAGGCTAATCTCAACACCGGTCTGGTTAACCCGTGAAAGTTATAACCTATAGCAGTTGTAATAATATAAGAGCCTCAAATACTTTTTTTTTAAATAATGATTGCTCTGTATATTTTGATCCCTTTTTAAACCTGTGGTCAAGTTCGCAATCTTTAAAGTTGGAAATGGTTCCTCAATTTGAATAGAGATGTTGTATCGACTTGTTTTCTAGCTAATCTATTTTCTATTTTCATAAGTACATGATATTTCAATGTGAATTCGAGTGTCTTAATTTTAGGTTAAAATAACTTTTTAAATGTATTTATCACTCTATTGACGTGCAGTAATCATTGAACTGAGCTCCCATGTTTTTTAAACAGAATTATAGTGTGCAAACTAAATACTCAGCCAGCTGCACCGATTCTCAGAGAAACTTCCTCATCAAAGCGGCTGCTTTCGTTGAGATGAGCGCTTAGATATTTAAAATTATCAACCGGGGTTTCTTCCCTATCTTCATACATTTGGTATTTTCCGGATTAATGCTCAATGTTTATTTGGCCATTTCCTCCCGCGAAAGCTAACAAAGAAAATCTTATGGGTTGTAAATTTCTGTGTCCTAACTGAAACTGTCTCATCCCTTAATACAAATTGTGACCCCAAAGTCCGCAGAGATAAAGGGGACAAAACGAATAGGATTATGGAGTGCAAACCTCCTTTATGCTGCGTTTTGTAAACGGTACTTGGTATATCGTTAACAATTTAGATAGTAAGCTATTAAGCTAAAAATATGATATTTGCTGTTACTTCTGAATTATGAATAACATTTCAAGTTCTTTATAAACTGAGAGTTGGGGTGGCCCCAGTGATAGGGGAGGGTCCAAGAGCGAGCCGTTTAGTTTTTGCTTACCACTTGTTCCATTTATTCAATGGCGTTCCCACAAAACGAAGTTTAACCCTTCCACTCCGGCTAGAACTGGAAGGATACTTCTTGCTATCATTCGAGAAAATCAAAGAAGTTGGAAAAAAAAAGAATGGTCGACTTATTAAATTAAAAAGGCATAACTTCTCATTTGCTTTATTCATTTACTACATGTTTCGGAGCTTGTCATGTTGCTCCATCTTCAGGTTCTTACACTGTGATATTCACTTAGTGTAGATGAGATGACCAGTGAGAATATCACAGTGTAAGAACCTGAAGATGGAGCAACATGACAAGCTCCGAAACATGTAGTAAATGAATAAAGCAAATGAGGAGTTATGCCTTTTTAATATAATAACTAGATAATTAATCTCCTTGAATGAAACATATATAGTAATGGTCGACTTGTTCCCGTAACCAATACCAGTACCAGTACCGGCGGAAAAAGAGGTGGTTAGGGATAGAATATTTTTTTTAAGCAGAATGCCCAAAAAGTGGGTATCTGATCCTTTTCACTCTGGTAATATTTACTTACGTCTTTTTCTGGTCATGAAATTAAGAAAGAACTTGGCCTGGTTGTGGGTGTATAGATTTTCTTTTCTTTTTATCAGTAAATTATAGAAAGATATTAGAAAATGGATGTTTTATTTCTAATCTAACTAAGAACAATTTTTTTTTTTTTTTTTTTTTGAAAATGTGGCTGTCACTGTGTTCTTCTCTCAATTAGAAATAAAAAAAGAAACCTATTCGTTTTTATCTTTGTTTGAAGAATCTTTTTTTTTTTTTTAAATGGCACACCCTAGCCAAAAATAAAAATAATAGGGTCATTTCTCATGTAAAATATCTACTTTCGAACAGATGATTGAAAAATAGATTGTTCCATTGGAAAAATGAAGTTGGCGTTACTTGTGTTCATCGGGATATATTTAAAATTTTAATATATCCATATAAAGTAAAATATAAAATAATAATAATTTTAAATATTAATATATTTAACAATAAAAAAAAAAATATGGGCTCTATAATTCGGAATTTTTTTATAGTTTAAAATTTGTAAAAAAACAAGAAATAAATACTTTGTACACTTGTTTGGATGTCTATGTATTTATGCTTAAACATACCTATAGTATTCTTCATGCTGGTAAAGCTCGCTTATGTAATTTGTTATTTATTATTTTAATTGTGTTATACCAAAATATCATCATATAATTCAATCAATACTTGTTTTTTGATATTGCTCTAATTTTTTGTCAGTGGCAAATCTGATAATATGAATTTTGCAAATTATGTGAATTAGATGTTTCTGTCTAGGGAAATCCTTTTTAAGTAACTATACAGCAAAACCTTTTTATTGGCTAACCTCATAAATCTAAATGATTTGTATTGAATAATGATTAATGAGATATTGTAGTCAATGTGTTTTATTTTATTCTGTTTGCTTTTTTTTTTTTTTTTTTTTTTTTTTAAGTGGGAATAGTGATGTAATAAGAATGATAGTGATATTTGCTATGAACCTATTACCTTCATTGAACAAAGATAAGAAATCTTAGTCATCGAAATCAGGGATATCTCAGGTTCTATTTTAAAATGCAGTTGTGGTAAATTTATTTTTGTTCTACTGAAAATAGATTTATTACACTACTTATGGGTACCTTGAAGAACAAATAGAGTGATTCATTTTTTTTCTATACATATTGCATCATATCCTCAAAGTAAATTTGTTTACTGATTATTATGTTGATTACATTATTTATAATTTATTTTATGAGGATTAAGATTACAGCTAGTAAATTATTTGGTCATAAAATTTTATCTTTATTTAAAAACATAAATTTTCTTTGCTTTTAATTCTTTTTAAGTTAAATTTCCTCACAATGAAGAAACTTGTTGGTGTATGCAATATAATTAATTGAATCATTCTTAGAAATTTCGTTGTAAAGAACTAGTAAAATATGATCAATTGAACGCTGGCTTAGCCGTTTATTTCTAGAGATGGGACCAATGATAGGTATATTTTCTAGTCGGCGATTAGTCAGCAAAAAGCTCCAACTAGTTGTCCATTTTATTCATTTCTATTTCTAAGCTAAAAAATAGGTTGATTTTAATGGAAACTAGGCTTTAATTGATTGTAATTTGTATAGTAGATTGATCTTAACAATTTGTTCTTATTATAGGAATAGTAACTATTTTTTTAAAATAAACATAAATCATGATATTAATAAAAAATGAACTTGATAACTTTTACAATACTGAATTAAGATCTTATGTGACATACTTTTTTTTTTTTTGTTGTCACAATTAAAAATATTAATTCTTAATTGAAACGTAATATAATGGTTGAAACACAAATAGGAGCCTGCTGTTTTAGCAATTTACATCATTTTTATTTACAATTACATGCAAAATATTTTTGTATTTCATGTACAAGTCTATAAACACAATATCATTTTCTGCATGATTGAATTCCAAATTTTACTATTAACTATCTAAGCCAACACTACTAATGACAGAACACGGTAACGCTGAACAATATCTAAAACGATTTAACATAATACGATCTGACATATGTAATGAAGACGCACAGATTCAAAACTTTTAGACATGTACTTTACGAACGTAAGATGACGAAGATTTGATTTAATAAAAAGTATTACTCTCAATCATGGAACATGGCCTCAGACAGAACAAAATTTGTTTTTTAAATTTAAGATTGACTTAGTTTTTACGAAAGATCGACTTCGACAAACTGACTTATGATGCGCAGCAGAGGTAGTTTCTTGTGGCTACGTGATATCTTAAGTATTTTTTTTTTCATATTGTTTTTCTTACTTTTGTTTTTATATGGTTTGTTATCTTATTACGTTATGTTTCAATAACTAATTGTGCTAAACTTTTTACTTTAATATTCATACATGAAGTATGCCTATAAGGCATGAAACATGTAAATATATAAATAAACTGTCCTTATATTATGGGGTTATCATATAAGAAAAATAATTGAAAAAAAAAAATAAATAAATAAATAAAAAAAGAAATAATAAAAAAAAAAAAAAAAAAAAGAGCTAAGTTAAGTTAATTGCTGACTGTTGAAATATTTGGTCTAAAAAACCACTCCGTTACACACTGGCCCGTTCTTAAAAAAAAAAAAAAAAAACAGGAAAAAAAAAGATAAGATCATTTGAAAACCTGTACCTACATGTGCAGACTGCTTTAAAGTAGAGTTGTAACGGATATCCGGTTACTATCCGATATCCGGCCTATCCGGCCTTTTTTTTAGTATCCGGTATCTGGCCGGATATTTGCTATTATTCCGCCAGATACCGGATACCTAATGATGTAAATGAAATTAATAAAACACCTTTAAGATTTAAATAGTTGTATTAATATGGAGTAATATTGTATTATAGTACAAATTTTAGTTATTAGTAGAGCTTTATATAAAAAATCAGTAGTCATATTTAATTAACGACAAATTGTAGTGAATAAAAAAACAAGTTTTTCAGCGTGTGTTGACAGTAAATGGTTGCGTTTTGCTTCGTACACAAGCCCTACTACTGAGAATAGCCTTTCCCTTTAGACACTGCTGCAAGGAGAGGAGAGATAAACCTTTACAATATTTGATAGAATTGGTTATTGCTTGGCGTTGGTTGACCACCACTTGAAAGGGTCTTTTTTTTCGGTCCAGGCGAAAAGTTTTCAAAAAATAGTAAATCGCATTTGCTGCAGAGCTTTTCCCAATGTCAAGAGATTGGTCTCATCCTTTTACAACTCCGTCGAAGCAGTCTCAGAAACTGCTGTGCATTTTTTCACTGTCACTACCACTTTGATTATTAGTCTTCTTGGCAGATGGAGAATAACCATTATCAATATCAATATCGTTGGCTTGAAATAAAATTGTTTGTCATGCTCTCTTGGCTTGAGCTGATCCTAAGAAAATGGACTTAAATCTCGGGTCTAGAAAAGTTGCAACCAAGTATTTGTCATTCTCTTCAAAGTCAAAACGTTGCTCAAGCTGAGGTTTTAGTGACGACCTCATTTTTAATAAGTTCGGTGTTCCTACTGTAGTCTCTTCCTTATCATTGTTACTACATGTGGTATTACTTCAGGTATACATGAAAGACCAGAGCTAGTAATTTTAGTGATCTCTTAGAATGGTTTGAGGAGTCTGATACATTGCTCCATTAATTCCTACTGAGCCGGCAACAAGTTATTTGAGGTATCGTGGTCGGTAGCATACATGGATACAGCTCATTTCTGTTCTAAAAGTCGTATAAGTGGAAGTAAGTGGAATTCCACCCAGTGCTGACGTCTTGTACAAGTTGGTGATCTGGAAAGTTAATTTCTTGAAGTTTTTCTTGTGCAATAACAGAGTGATTAAAATGGGTTACAATTCGTGTCGCAGCAGCCATTGTCTCCATAACTTCTGGTTGAATGATTACAGACACTACTTGAGCTGGATATCCGGTAGCCGGATATTCGGCGCTTCGGCCTATAACCTCACCGGATATCTGGTATCCGGTATCTGGCTAAAACTACTATCCGTTACATCTCTACTTTAAAGCTATAAACGAAGCGTCTCGAACATTACCGATGCCACCCGAATTCCAACGGAACTAATGATCTGTTTGGCCGACTAATTAGCCATATTCATAGTCGGACTATTTCTTGTTATTTCATTTATACTCCTCCAGTTATTTAATTTCCTGGCCCTTAAAGTTTAAGACAAAATAACTGGTTATTTTTCGGTCCAATAAAAATAACTGATTATTTTGTACTGGATACCCCTTATATTGATTTTTTTTTTTTTTTTTTTTTTTTTTTTTTTTTTTTTTTTTTTTTTTTTTTTTTTTTTTTTTTTTTTTTTTTTTTTTTATGCTTAATAAATCTGAACACACATTTCTGATCCTAAAATATCTCTGATATTAAGAAGTTCTAGCCATATTAGTGGGGCTATAAAATAAATAAATAATTTATTTTATAATATTAATAATTTGGCTGGAAAGTATGAGCCTTATAGATAAATGCTAACCAGACCCGACCTAGCACTATTATTAACTTGAAGTAATTTCTATACACATATAAAATTACAAAAAAAAAAAAAAAAAATATATATATATATATATATATATATATATATATATATATATAAATATATATATATATATATATATTAAAGCACGTGAATGGATAGATATTTCGAAAAAAAATTCCTATTGATTAATCCGACTACTTTTCTTTTGAAAAACTAAGTTAAAGACAACTAATCGACAATTAACATACTAAATTGTGTGTTAGTAAAAATTAGTTAATTTATGATTTGAATTTTTTTTTTTTTTTTTTTTTTTTTTTTAAACCTATCCATTTAATGTTTTATTTTCTTGTATTCGTTTTAGTTTCTTGTTTCTATGGTGGGGACGGACAGATTATATGGTATTTAAAACATTAAACAAGCTTCTTCCGGTAGTATTATGTTGGGTGAATCATGAGACAATTAACTATTCGGAAAAGTGATGCACTTTCGTTATCATTTATATATTAACTATGAAACAATTTTTGTTTTTACTATACTTATACTAATTATTTTGTGTTAGTATGACGATCAAATTGTAGTAAATATGTTCGTAAATAACAAAAGTTTGTCTAAAAAAAATTTATAACTTATGAATAGAAGAAAAAGTTTAAAAGAAAGTATACTTTAAACGCCAGACATTTTATTCTTGTTTTTATTTACTTCCCCGAGCTTTTTTACCTACATACTTGTAAGTTTCGCGATTATTTTAGTTAGATAACTAACTACTGAATCCAAGACTTCATGGGTTGTAGTAGGAAAGGTTTTAATTTTGTTTCAAACTGTAAAAGTCAAGGAAGAGAATGGTACACTAGAATTACGCGAAACCACCATTGGGCAATCCAACAAAACTGTGTTTATACCCTAAGACAAATTTTACTGCCTTTACATAATTTTTTTTCACACTCCATTCTCCTCACTTATTTGACGCAACAAGTAATTTTAATTTTTTTTTTTTTTATATTCTTAATTACATTACGTTGTTCTTGGTTCTTCCAAGAATCAATTTCTCTCATCATATTCAACTTGAAAATTTATTTGTGATGGCGTTTTTATCTTAGAGCACACCCTGTCTCCAAGATCCAAGATCAATACATTCGTAAGGTTGGCCCAGTTTCGTGCCATATTAGGATTTTATTCTGGTTCGGTTTCAGATGAATAACAAATATGTATATTTATATTTCTTGATTCAAATAATTAATAGCATTATGTGCATAAATTCACTGATTTTTCATCCTTTTGACAGATGTGAATAATGATTCAAATAGAAAAAAAAAAAATGCATTATTAACTTTGCGGTAGATTTCTACATGTCTAAATTGGAAATCGACTTTCTATATTATTCATATTGTTATTATAGGCGTCGACTAGAGTAATAAAAACTATTATCTTATCCATTCCTATGATTATTTTCTACTATATATTTTCAAATCATTTTAGTATTTATTAAAATTGAAAATAAAACCTACAACCCATGGGGCTTGGATTCAGTCTTTGATGAGGTACTGCCAACGGTTGTGCGAGGAGGATGTACAGCCGGAATCGCACTCAACCGCCTGGTTTTCCCCTGTTTAATAGTATAGACTGGCTGGATATGCCTTAAAAGATTCCACCGACCCCAGGGTCGATCCTTCGCGGTTATAACAGAATTAATAATTATCTTCAACACTCATTTCAATTCTTGACATGAGACATGGACTGGAACATGCGGTGTGAGTAGAAAGTAGACAGAACCACTTGGAATAGGTTATTGAAGAGAATCTTATTTTGCACTCAGAGAGGAAATGATCATGATGATGATCAATAATTAAATGTTTTAGCGGGACTCGAACTAGGGTCTTGGGAGTTATGAATCTAATGGACTACCTACCGATCTGCCGCTGAAATAAAATGTAATTGATACATGTTTGACCCTAATCTGAGTACTTAGGCAATCGTATTATAAACGCTCCTAAATATTTTAAAATTCATTTTCAACTATTTACTAATGCATATTAAAATATAAATTATTTCAATACAAATAATTATAATTACTGCTTGATTTGTAATGCCCCTCTTAGGTAATGGCAGTTAAAAAAAACTTACAACGTTACAGGCGCTAGATTACGCAAGTATTAGTGAAAGGTTGAAGAGTGGAAACGCTAATCACTTCTAGCGTTTTACATTATTTTTTTTTAGAGCAAAATCTATTTTTAAAAATAATGTTTTAACAAAGACATGAAAATAAAAATTGTCAGTTTTGAGTCAACTTTCAGAAGTTCCGCAATAAACACTCCATTGAATTTAAGATTTTTTGTTTGTCGTAATTTTCCGATCATAAGTCGAGGTTTATTCTTAAATATATTCCTACAAAATAAACAGTCAACTTCTTTTCTAAGTCAATCTAGAAAAAGTTAAGTTAAACGAAACTTTTTTTTTAAGATTAACTAACTTCTATATATTCTTAAAATGTTTACTATAACTCCAAGGGATCGCACATTGTTTAATATACCATGGATACACGCGAATTTTTAGTACTTTTGTTTATGAGGTTAAACTTGGACCCTCTGCAATACAAGTTTGAAACATTTCTACAGCGTTCGGAGAAGGATGTTGTAACTTAATGACAAAATTCGCTTTAAAACAGTTATTGGTTTCTGTGTGGTGGTCAACGGCAGGAATAATTCTTTTTTCTTCTTGCCCAGAGGTAAAACTATCACAAACTATCTCCAATGTTCAATCACAATATCCATGTATTAAGAAATTTGGATTAATTACTTAAAGTTAAAATTTTTGAAAATGATTCTAAGGTGAATAACTCATTTTCTGAATTTATTACTTCACAAAACGCTTAATTTCTATTTCTTAATTTAATTGATTATTTATAGGATTCAAAATTTGATAACAACACGTTTGGAAAAACGTATAGAAAATGAAGACATATATTTTAAATAAAATTTTATTGATTTTATAGAGTTCTATTACTTAAAAAAAAAAAAAAAATAAAAAAAAAAAAAAAAAAAATAAAAAATAAAAAAAATTAAAATAAAACCTTACCTGTGAAAACGGACGTATCGATGTGAAACGACCCAATATCATTTTAGTAATAGGCAGATCTGCGGAGGTCACTTAGTTTTGTTTATTGTAAACTTAAATTTTTCTTTAGTTTTTCTATTTATATTTAATGGTTGTTACAATTCTTGGCTTGGCTTTTGAGTAATATTTTATCGTCTGTTGCATGGTAGTCTTCAGTCCTTGATTATTTATTTTTATTTTTTATTTTTTTATGTTAAATATTTTTCCTGTATATAACAAGAGCAGCAGTAGTTTGGATTTTAATTGAATTTGAAGCTGATCCTACTGGCGGTCAGTAATTTTGATATATCACAAACTGGTCCCGCCTAGTGGCACGCTGAGTTTCATCAATGAACTGTTTGTGACACTGTGCGCATGCCCGTCCTCAGATCGATACCACCCCCCAACTACGTCGTGAGTAGAGGCCATTCATCGTCTGTGTGGGTGGTTCCCAGGTTATCTCAGAGGCGCTACTAGGTTGTACTCGATGGTCGATCTTACTCTCTCGAGTTTTCCTAGAAGTCTGTTGAAGGAAATTCTTGGAAATTAGTTTTAATAAGCTCACTTTCTATCTTCTGTGTTTTCATTCCAAAATGAGAAACACAATGTTAGGTACATTAAAAAAAAAAAAAATTAGAATTTCATTGTCTTTTATTGTGTTCGTCAAAAGCATTTTTAATTAATATTCTTAATTTTTTTTTTTTTAAAAATATTTTTTTATTATTTTATACTTAAATGTGGATTACACGTCTATCAATATATATTTTTAAAATATTTTTGTAAAAATAAAATGTCGTAATTAAAAAAAAAAAAATAGAAAGGGGATCTTTAATACCAACTTCTTGAAAAGTCATAATTGATACTAGTAAATTTGTCTAGTTTTATTTTATTTATTTATTTATTTATTTGTTCTACAGTCCTTAAAGTAGGACTAGGACATCCTCAATAAGTCTCCTCCAACCATCTCGGTCCGCGACCTTGCGGCGCCATCCCCTCACTCCCGGCTGACGAAGATCTTGCTCCGCGTTATCAAGCCATCTCAGCCAGTGGTCGCCCTCGAATCGGGTTGATAAAACCTTATGAAGTTTAGTTGAACATATTAATAATAAATCGGTTCGGAATATTTGATAGTTTCTCTGTTCGGTTTCTATTTTTCGAGTTTAAATTGATTAATTAAAATTACTCGCGTATTTCTATTAATACGTTTTAAATGAAAACAAAATCTGTACCTACGTCATAAGAAAAAATACAACTTTTAGTATTTTTTTTTTTATTAAATTAATTGTTTGTATTACTTTTAATGAATAGAGGACTAGTAGGTATTATTCCTGGATGTAAATATTTATGATCGGGAATCCACAGATAACATTTTACTTTTCTGTAAACATTAAATTAAGATTGATTATTATATTAAAAAGCCAGTCTTTTCATGTTGACTACTCTGTATAATTTTCATTATAGTTTGTAGTGGAAATAATATTTAATCAATTCTTGGATAGTTTGTTAAAATATCTTTTATAAGGTCTTGTACAAAAGAATTAGAAGCAGGTGATCAGAAAAAATATAACGGACCATGAGCTCCCAAAAGTTTAGCAAAAAAATATATTCTTTGCAGCAAGTGTATTGTGAATTTCTCTTCTATTTCTTCAAGGATTAACCAAATTTTTACATTGGAAAATTATACAGCGGTGTTACTGCTATAAATAATAATGAAATACTTGTATTGTACAAATCTATCCTTGTCGGAATGATATGGCTACTATCTCTTAGTGATATGTTGAACTACGGTATGATTCAGGATATCAGAAGTTCACATTTTTATAAAGTTAAAAAGCTTTATTAGAAACACAATACATTGAATATTTTTAAAAAGTACTTATTTACATATACTGCGCCACATCTAGCCAATACTGATTATCTATATCGATTATTTAAGTTATGAGATTGTATTCCCTCTGGAGAAGTTGTTATTAGTTCTTAAAAAGTATCAAGTTTTACAGAAATCAGATGGAGCATTCTTTTCTGGAGAACAACATTTCTCCGTCATTACAAGGCTTAAGGTAGTCCATTTATGGGTTTAGTTTTCCTTTAATAACAATTCTAATGATTAATGCAAATTACTTTCTGGTGAGTTTTTTTTGAAAGATTTTCACCAGCAAGCTAGATTTTCAATATTTTTTTCCGAAGAAATAAAAATTCCCTTAGTTTAATCTTAGGAAATTTGTTGTGATTTATTTCTTCTTTTCTTCAGGGAAAGTGTGGTTTAATCTTGGTATCGACATCGGACCTTCGTTAAGCCTTGGCGCTGGTGACCTTTTTAGATACCTATCATTTGTTTTATTGCTTCTCGGAACAAGGTTTCAATCGCTCATAAAACATTTCTTTCGAACTTCATCAAGATACCGGTAGTAATGACCCTGTAATCACTTATCTCAAATTTACAACTCAACTTTCAACAGTCGATAAATTTGTGGAAATTTCCTTCCTAGCTCGGTCGATTTATTAGTAACATTTTGCAGTTTCGTTTTTCTTCAATAAGTAAGAAGCTCGTATATTGTAATATATTCAATGAGGCTTTTAAAACCAATTGTATCATAAAGATGATTCTTTTACTTTAGATTGAAGGTGGAATTTTTTCTTATACAGTAGATCCTCGCTAATCCGTCTCCCGCTAGTCCGATTCTGCGGGTAATCCGACGCTCCCACGGAGTCCGCTGGGGTGGATAATGTTTTGACGGAATCATTAATAATCCATTAAAACTTTCCTTTTCGCTGTACAAAAGGCAGGGTAGTTTTGGTTTATTTATAAATTGTTAGTGTTTTGCTTGTGTTCTAATGTTTTGGACTTTGAAGCACCTCGCCAATAAGTAGCGTCAACAACTTTCGACCGTTTACACGTTTTACCAAAATATCTACTGCACGGTTGGTTCTAAAGAAAACATTTTTTTGTTCAAAATTTAACTAAACTAAACTACATTTTCTGCAATTTAAGCAAAAAATAAGCCATGTAAATAAAACGGAGACTAAGATAGAACTTACAAATTTTCGTAACTCTTTCAAAAAGTGGCTGAAACTTTATTTTTTTCCGGTTTTGCTCCACACGTTTAAAAAAGGCGTTCAGAGCATAATTCATTATGAACAATTTTAAAGGTGATTTAGTTTGCTTTAAATCTAACAAAATTCTGCGGCCAATGTTTCCATACATGGCTAAAACATATTTATGCAAATTATATTATATTAGTGTTATTATATTAATAACGTACGTTTCAATTTTTCATTTATTTATATATATATATATATATATATATATATATATATATATATACATATATATATAGATTTTATTATTATTACAGTACACAAAAAAAACAAAACATGTTTCTTTAAAATATCCTGTTATTCCGGCCTTTTTGCCGTTCCGCTCTGTCCCTTGGTTCCTTGGGGGTCAGATTAGTGAGGTTCTAATCGTTATTCGTGTAATAGTTAAAAAAAAATAAATAAATGTTTTTTCAATGATATACTAAAAGCATTTTCATAGGAGGAGAAAACAATGAAATTTATTTAGTATTTTTATTTTAATACACGATTTAGTCTTATAATTAATAATTATTAGTGAAGAATGTTCAAATAGCAGGTATATAAATTTATGCTGAATATAAATTTTCTTTTGATAAATAAAAAAATTGGTGAGCTATGTGTAAGTCGAAGAATCATTTGATGGCCGTTATGGGATTTTATATTAGTTAACTATTGGTATTATAAGATTTTGATTCTTATAATAATTATAGGTGATTTTTATATTACTAAAAATAGCGATGAAAGTGATATATTTTTTTTTTTTTTTTTTTTAATGACTTTATATGATTCATTTAAAAACAATTTTGAAGATAAATCAAAGAATGACAATAACACATTCTCTTGATTATTATTACCTACAAATAGAAAAGCAATCCCCACATGCAGAAAACTCAAAAAAATACACGCTAATGTTGCTGATAAGATATTTTTTAAATAATGTTAATGGCAAAATGCAAGTTTTTATTTTTTCGTTAAACTCTATCTCTTCTCAGTTTTAATGGGAATATTAAACGATCCATCCATTTTTAAGTGGTCTATTAATTGAAGTGATAGCGCTCGGTTAATGGTCAATTGATTCTCCATCTGCAGTTCAAGCAGCTGATTTGATCTAAATAATTTTCATTGCGAATCAATCATTGCGATCAAATTCAATGTTATGTCTCCATAACTCTTTCTTTTCTGATCTAATCGATTTGTTCGGGCAAGCAATGATAGCTGATACTGGAGCAGCAGCAATTATAAATTTTAGTGATGTGTCAGTAAATATAATTTCCATTCTCGATACCGGAATGGATACCAAAAAATCGATTCTCAATATCTCGATATCTTGGTTTATTATAAACCCTTACCGAAAATAATTCACATCGGAGGAAAAAAAAATAAAATTATTCTTTGTTGATATTTGCAACTGTAAACATTATATACATGCATTAAATTAGAAATAAAAAGTAATAATTTTATTGAACAAGTTATTCCTAAACAGTGGTTATATTTATGGAATATTTAAATGTTTTAGATTTATAATTTGTTTTACTGTCGGTAATTGAAGCTCTTCATTTATTAATTTTGACTTTCATTCCCTTTACTATTTTTCTAATAATTCCATTTTGGAATGATTCCAACCGTTTTGTCATAGACTTTGACAGATGAAGGATATTATTATTTAAGAAATAAATAGAAATATATATATATATATATATATATATATATATATATATATATATATATATATATATATATATATATATATAGCAAATAGTTTTTACAACACTACAACGTATAGGGAGGGTCTGGGTTTTACTTATTACTCAAGAAATCGCAAATGTTTCTAAAACTTTTCACTAAAATCCTGTAGATAGATGACAGGATATTTCTCTGCAATTTATTTTATTATTGTATCAGGAATCCAAAATCAGTATGAACATGTAATAAATTGAATAATAATCTAGAATTATATGACTCATCTATGAATAACAAAATAATATAAAAAAGTGCAGCTCAATCCTAGTTCATTTTGAAATAGCGAATCTTTTGACTTGTAGTAAGAATAATTGATTTTGGCGGGAAATGTTTTAAATTCTGTACCAAGCAACGTTGATCTATTACACGAAAAACTGCTCTGTTATTGAAGGTGAAAAATATCGTTATAATTAATGTAATAATTAAACAATTAGGTATCGCAAAACTATCGCCGTTAGCGTTATCGATGATTCCTTGAAATCGACTTTGGATTATTGAATATTGTAAGCTATTCCTAGTTCAAAAATAGGTGAAATCGAGAATCGACTCATCCCTACTAAACTTATAAAAAATCCACCAAATAATTTTTTATCATTCGTTTAAAACAAACCTTAATCAGTTATTGAAGAGCTAAGTTGATTGACTGGATAAATATATTAAGTAGCATGTTGAGAGGGATAAGTCATAAAATATTAGGCAATATTTGATATTACCAAACATTTTTTTTTGCTAACGTTTCGGCCATATCATCGATGGCCATCTTGAGGGCTTATAACAAATAATAGTAAAATACAGTAAGAAAAAGAGAAAAAATAAATAATTAAATAAAAATAATAGGGTTAGTAAATAATTTGAAATGGTCTGATTAAATGTAGATACATTATACAATAATAAAGTAAATAAAAATAAAATGAAATGTAATAAGGTTAATGAACAATATGAATATTTTACGTAAAGACTTGACATATAAATAAAATAATGTAAAATAAATCAGATTTAAGATGTTCAAAAGTTTAAATAAAACCAGCATAAAGTTATAACAATTTAATTTAATCAGTTATTGGCACAAGAAACTTTTATATTTATTTTCTATGAGGGGTCCAATTTTCTGTCGTTGAATTCTTTAAAAAAACTTCAGGCGCAAACGCTATATTTAAGTACAAAAATTAATAGATATTGGTATAAATTTTATTTTTATTAATATTTTCTTTATACAAAATTTAAAAATCATATTTATAATTTTTTATTAATTTTATTTATAACCCAGCACTAAGTCTGTGGTCGATGTTCTTTTGGATATCTCATCAATATCAACTTTATCTGTCTGAGAGTGATAATCGTGCTGTTAGCTTTGTAGCCATGTCTAAAAATCATCACGTTTTGTAAATTCAGCCAGAAACATAGCATCCGTTCAGTTTGGTCCTACAAGTTATCGTCAAGCTGTCTGAAAATGGGAGAATATAGTAAATTGAGGGGTTTTGGAAAAGTGAAAAAGAGATTTCATTTCAATTAAGGAAATGGTAACCTGAGAGTTTATTTAGTGGTCAGATTGTAAATACATAACTGTTTTTATAATTCAATGTTTTAACACAATTTAGCTTTAACAGACTAATCCAACTTGAACTTACTAACTTGAAATGAATTTCTTTAATAATTGTAAAATTTTATAGATTTTTTTTTTATAATAGATTATATTTGTATCTGTTTTTGCGTACTTCAATTTTAGGAAATTAAAGGTATTATTTTTTTTTTTTTATTGACAAAAAATTAATTAATCTAATGGACTGTGTGTAAGGGTATCAGACGCTAAGTTACTGGCTCCAAATTTTGCTTTATACTTTTTAAGTATGTAGGAAATCGTAAATTTCGGTAATGAGGTGGCGAAAGGAAATCTTAGTTTTGGTCACTATATCGAACTCAAGTCAAAAATCAAGTTACACAACTAAAAATGCGTGTTTTGAGATAGCTAAATTATTATCAAAAGATAAATGTTTGTATGAAATATTACCTGAAGTTCATGTGCTTAAATAGCTTCGAATCCCACCCGCTAATTCTTAGTCATAAAAAGTTTTTAAAACTTATTTTGAAACATAATAAGATTGCTTTCTATTGTTTTGTGTCAGAGGCATAATTCTGCTAAATCTGCTTGAACAAGTTAGCTTTAGCTATCATTCAAAAAATAGATCAGTACTAGAATTATTTTTTAATATTTGAGATGATATTTTTTATTTTAAATAGTAGAACGGTTTAGATTTATAGGAATATTAAGCGCGAAAATGAAATCTAGTTTAGTTACTTCGTTCTGGTTGATTTTCGAGTTCAAATCAAAGATGGTTCCTCTTTTTCTGGTAATTCCACTACTAACAGTTAGATACTTTTTTTTTTTTTTTTTTTTTTTTTTTTTATGTTTCTTTTTTAACTGTTATCCTAAGGATGTCTGTATTCTCAAATCATTAGTAATTACCGTGTATGTAACCTATTCGAAGTAAAAGGTCTCTCTATCGTCGCTTCTTCATTGTTTTCCTTTAGCATTGTGCATCATGCACCCCGTCATAAAGAAAAAATTATCGTTGTCTCTTTCTTATTCTATTCCTTGCAAAAAGAAAAACGTCATAGCATATCTAGTCATGCCAGATCTTTTACTTTGTCTATGTCTATGTACATTTTCTTCTTATTTTTTTTTTTTTCTTCTATGTTCTCATATGTTTGTCATCGTTTGTATTTGGTGATGTTGCAGAATTCGTGAAATCCTGCCATTGTTGTATTTTATATTTCAGAATCGTAATACAATTCAGTAATGATATTCTGTTCTTTCGATTTTACTTTAGTGTAAAATTTATTATAATCGACTAGTAAAAAAATTAAAATAATTATGCTATTCTACAGTTACAAATTCTTATCTACAACCTTAATAAAGTTAGCCTTTTTCTACCAAATCAATATGTTGTCATCGATATTATACGATATTTTTTTATTTTTTTTTTAATTGCGTATTTATTAAGAACTGTTGTATTCTGCGGAGTAAGTTTAGCTAGTTGTCAATATTGATGCTGAGTTAACAATTATTTTTGTTTGTAAGCAACCTAATGTTATTGAACCGCCGTATTTATCTTACCGTAATTATAATCTGAATAATTCGCGGTCATCAAACGAATAAAAAATTAGCTTTTACACTAAATTTTTTTTGTTATTTCATATTAAGAAAGAACTATTTTAAGGATAAAAATTGTAAGTAAAACATATAATTAAAAAAAATTAATAATGTACTTAATGGTATAAGATAGAACTATAAGAAAGGAACTTATATATAAATTGTTTATTTACTCATAGGGTTTCTACTGTTCTTCCATAAAATTATTTCTTAGCTCTTTTATTTTTCGTCAAGACCTCACTTAGATCTAGACGTTCGTTTAGCTATAGCGATAGTTTAAAATAATAGCTGAGTGTAATTTATTTTTTTTTTTTTTTTTTTTTTTTTTTTTTTTCAATATTGATTATTAAATGCTCAATATATTTATTTTTACTGGATGATTCAAGACTTATGGATATACATAGCTCCCAATAGGACCAGTCACCCCGGGAAGTGCTTACCATTACTCCTGAAAGGGAAGGCGTGTGGATGAAAGAAAGGAAAGAATTTATGTATGATTTATATTTATAAAACAAAAGCTTTAAAAAAAAAAGTCAATATTTTTTTTCTTTTCTTCTTCCCTTCTGTTTATATTTTGAATATTTATTGTTAAATCATGTATACAATTTCTTTTGCATAAATAAAATGCTATTTTCATTTCATTTCATGGTTATACATTGCGATACTGATAATATTTTCTACTCAAATTGTCGATGTTCTTCTTCCTTGCATTCCAAGCTCGTTATTATTATTTTATTTTTTTTTTAACCATTTTTGAGTTATAACATGAGTTATGACCAGCCTGTTCTAGAGTTGAGTCTTTCCTCAAACGTTTTATTAATCTCCAAAACGTCGTTAGAGTATTCTATTTTTTTTTTTTTGTTTGTTAATAAACTAAAGCACCTTTTAAAATTTACAGTCAATAGCAAATGTGAATGATTTTATCAATTGTTTTGTTTGATCAGTTCTATTTGTATATGAATTATTTTATTAAATACATAGACTTTATTTACCATTAAAAAGCTCTCGAATTTCAAGTTGTTAATTGCGTACTCCAATATAGAGTAGAGTATTGATGACAGTTACTAATTATTTTAAATAAACTTTGTACTGCACTGTAGTTGAACTCTTTTTCCACATGAAGTGGTCCTTTTTTATTTTTTATTTTTTATTTTTATTCCTTCTTTATTACGAGAATTCTCTCCATTTCCTCATTACTTCGAAACTATCGGTATGTGTCCTTGTGGCTCGGAGTATTCCCGTGATAAAGTAGCACTTATCTATCCTTCCTTTTTACTTTTGTTCTTCCTTCCACTTTTGTCTCTTAGAGATACCTTTCCTGCATTGTGTTCCTCTTTGTTACGAATTGTCCTTCTTTAGGGTTCCTACATGTCCATATACTAGAGTGGGAGGTCAACCTATACGGCCTGCTCTCATGGTTCAGGTATTTATTCCAGTGTTGGTAAGAGGGTTAAGTAAGTTTAATAAATAAATAAAGTTTAATAAAAAAATATTAAAAATTGGAAATGACAATATAATTTACACTTAATTACTGATTCTATTTTCTTTCAATCCGTCTTCTGAGCCAACTGAAAATATATCAACATACAAATAATGTTTTTTATTTTTTAAATTTTTCCTACTTAGTAAGTATAATTTGTAAATATATACAAAATCATAAAATTAAATTAAGTCGGTTTATAAAAAAACAAGTTTTATAACAAGAAAACATTGCTTGTTTTAATGTTGAAGTTTTATAAATTTAAATAGGAAAATTTATAGAATATTATCTTCAAACACAGCAAATCTTCCCTTTTAGTTAA
Organism: Euschistus heros; assembly: GCA_003667255.2. NCBI lineage: Eukaryota > Metazoa > Arthropoda > Insecta > Hemiptera > Pentatomidae > Euschistus > Euschistus heros. The sequence goes on along the minus strand of RCWM02000878.1, from coordinate 81,588 downwards.
AAAAAAAAAAAAAAAAAAAAAAAATCAGAACTTTTTTCTATTTTTATTTTTTTAAGTGTACTTATGGTAGATAAACTACAGAAAACCTATAAGACAATTAATAATATGAATGCATGTTTGACCACATTAATAGTGATTGGCGGTGTTCTGCGTGTGAATATTCAATGCTCATTTCTATATAAAAATAGCAGATAAAACCAATCTTCTCTTCAAAGTATACAATACTATAAACTGTACTTATTAAGTATAAATAGTTAGAGTGTAACTTTTATTCAAACCAAATAATACAATTTAAATATTAAAATACAATTTATATTAAAAAAATAAATAAATCAAACCTAGAGCCACATGAAGGGTCTTGGATTCAGTACTTACGCAAGGATGTACTGTTACTAAAATAAAATACATTTTATACTATTACTTGTGTAATTTTTTAATTTAAAGAATTTCAAATATCAATCTTGCTTTACCATGTATTTAATTCGTTTGTATTTGAGTCTTCATAGAGTGAACTTGTATTTTATTATTTATTTTTTTCCGGTTATTGCAGTTGAAAAGAACAATTATTGTAAGAATGCATTGTTTAACTGTTTGTAGATAGAGATTGGTTAGCATTGCGGATATTCCAGTATTTCTTGATTCTCATAAACGTGTTTGTATTTAGTTAAAATTAGTTTCACAATTTTTACTCCAAACAATTAATTTATTATAATGTTATTCTATATATGTATTATTTCCCAAAGCTTGCAGTAAAAAAATATCTGAAAATAGTAATGTCTGGTAGTTACATAGAAATTTGTCATTTTTTCGAAATTTAATATTTTGGTCTAATAGTCAGTCTCTCGGTGTTAAGTGAAAATTAATTTTTTTGTCAGTAATGAATGGAATTTATAGATTTTTAATGTAATGCCATAGATTTTCCCTGATATTGTCCTGATTCTTTTTCAATTTACATTCATTAGTATTAGCACCGGATTTATTTGTTTAACTGGTATTGATATTGCTGTCTTGTGGTCTTTATTTTATCATAATATTTATAACTTCATTTTCGTCAAATCTTCTGTAGAATAAATTACATTTTGTAATTAATATTTGCTAAACTAATATTCGTCGTCAAATAGAATTCATTTGAACATTGCTGATGGCATGGTATTTTCCCATCGACTACTATTTCAAAAGCTTTTTAATTTCACTTTTCCTTTTGTTAAATCACGATTTTCGCGAAATATGTCTCCGTATTGTTCCTCGCGTTGAAGAGGTATTTATTTTGGGTCTACCAACAGTTTTTACTTGAACGATTTTCGTTTAAGCTTGTGAGGAAATTTGAATAGCTGTAACACCTAAATAATTGGTAAAGTATCTATGTATACAGTCGATATAATGTCTGAATACTTAAATGTGTCTTATCTCTTATGAAGGGATTCCATACCACGGTATTACAGAATGCTGAATTTGTGGGCAGGTGAGAAAGTGTGTCCCAGTTGTGAGGGCGTTCACCTCAGGTTCTGCATGCTGGAGGTCGTACTCTCTTCATATCATCACGTTTCTCTGCCAATTGCAAGGGCCGGTACACATTCCGTTTTCTCTTATCTCTATATTTTTTTAGGTAAATGTGTCGTGTATCGGAATTCTCGCAAAGCATAATATGGCCCTTTTTAAATGCGAATTCTCCTTTGCGTTATGATTCCTCGTTGGATGTTTTATTTGCTATCGAATATTAGTGAACGGTGCTGTTAAGAGTTACTGTATTTTGACGCGATTTGAAATAGATTAAAATAAATTGAATACAAACCTTACAGTAAATTATAAAATATTGGCAACATAATTTCAAATTACTTCATACCCAATAATTACCCTAATCATTCATACAAAATTACGTAAGTATATAATACAAAATGTTCACATTTGAAGGGTGTTATGCTAGAATGGGAAATGTCCGCTTACAATAGTTACAATAGAAATTGAATACGGAATTCCTTGAGCTCAAGAGTTCTCTCAAAGATTAAGCCAAAGGAAAGCAGATATGCTAGTTTTTCTTTCGGGAAATATGTGGCTCAAGGAGCACACTTTACTCTGGAAATTAACTATTTCGTTATTTTTCATTTCTAAAGATTTTATTTGTTCATTTTTATTGTAACCATGTAAATTGTAAATACTTCTTTAAAATTCAAATAAATTAGTTTTTTTCTCTCATCTTTATGATATAATCTTATAATTTATAATCCTGCAAATTTCAAATAGTAAGTAGATAATTGAATTTAATGAAATTCTTTATTGAATAGCTTTGGAAAGGAACTATCGAAAAACTATCGATAGCAATCGATAGTTCTTAACCGATAGTTCAAAAAGCTTCTTTTTGTTATTCATTTGGAAATAAGGAAATGATAAATAAGCTTTCATAAATTCCTACATTAACAGAGTAACTCTCCACAGGAGTTTTTTAATACCTCATTTACAGTTTCATCCCTGTCTAATGATAACAATACTAGAGATAACACAGAACCTTGCGGAATACATAATTACATGACTTTCTTTTTTTTTTGGATGTCCCTTTGAGTTTTTATTTTTTTAATTATAACTTAGGGCATAAAACGTTGGTTCAATTTATTTTCCAGTAAAAGTTACCTAAGAAAAGAAAAAGCTTGGAAAATGATTTTTTGATAATTTTGTTTTCAGTTTTATATTAAATTATATTTTTTAGTAATACACAGAAGTTTCCAGTTTCGATAAAGGGCTTTTGTTCGATCCTTTTCTATCTCTTATGACGAAACTCTTCCTTCTTATGTCCCTTTGTTACATTCTAATGACATATTACAATTTTCTAGTGAAGCCTAGCCAATGTTGAAGGAGGCGTCTAGCAAGAAACCTCACTCCCGAAAATTATTAGAATATTTTTTTTTTCTCCATTATTTCTGATGCTAGTATAAATTATTATTCTTAAATGTTCTCTTTTCTCGATCTTTAAAAATAATCAACAGAAACATATATATTCCTCTATCACAATTTACCAATGTGTCCACCAAAAGCGGCGTAATATTAGGTATTTGTATTTTTGGTTTCCTTCCAATGGAAAAATTGGAATCTTTGTCCTCTTTTATTCATGGTCAACTGTATGTTTAAATTATTTATTTATTTTGATATTGTTCTCATTCATTTATTGCTCCTGTTTCAATTGATTAGTATTTATTTTAATCTAGATAATTAGGTATATATCGATAGCTGTAATATTATTATTATTTTTAACCTTTCTTGTTGAGCTTTAAGATTTTATATATTGACGACTTTTTCTTTGTCTTGATTGATATTTTATAATTGTTTTAAAAAAATGTTAGGACATTTTATTTATATTTCCATATAATTCGATCCTACTTCAATGATAAGGTATTCAAAGTAAATCATAAATTTTCCTATTCCAATCTGCCGGTGTTCCTCAAGGTTGTATCCTTGGCTTCATCCTCTACACGGTGTATACAGCTGTCATCCTAGCACCGTCCTGACCACGTATGCTAATGACCTATTTGTGTTATCAGTAAATAATGATCCTTTCATTGCATCTCAGTCACTCTAATCTCATATCACAGAACTCAAGAATAGTGCAAAATTAGAGAATTGATATAAATTCAAACAAATCTCATCAAATAACCTTCTCCGTAAACCTACGACTTCCTGTTCTACAACATCCTTTAGTAATATTCCACTAATTCCTTTTGAACAGATCCGATATCTAAGATTATATCGGGACAAAATTCTTGATTTTGATCCACTTGCAAGATTTAAACGAGAAGAAACAGCTCGTCGTTTTCGACTGATCTAACATAACAAAACAAGCGTTCAAAACTTAAAATTTATAACAAGATTTATTTACATGACAGAAATTAGACTTGCGGAGTTGAGCTTTGAGGCTCTACTAAACCTTCTAATTCTTCTCGTCTCCAATCCTTACAATTCAAAATCCTTAAAAAAATTTTCAATGCTCCTTTTTATGTCACAAATAGACTTATTCATTACGGTCTAAATGTCCCATGTGTTGTAAAATTAGCCCAAAGAATATTTCTATCCTTCCATAACAAGATACATACCCATTCGAATCCACTAGCCTCCCTAATTTCTTTCCACTCGATTCTCGATAATCCTTCAAGCCATCTGAAGACATGATGGCCAAGAGACCTTCAGAATATTTGTTAAAATCCTACTAATGGGTAGTTTTTTTATAAGTTACATTGACTTATCGCGCATTGCATTGCAGTCAGTTTGTCGAACATTTACTTATTATATATAATTGTAAATATAATAAAAAAAATAAATTAAAAAAAAAAAAAAAAAAACAATGTTTTTTGAAACTCGTTCTAAAAAGTATCCCGTCTTCTGGATATCCAGTTTTGTTTTCCTTCCTTGCTACGCAGAGAGGAAATAGCTGAGCCAGAAATAGCTGGAGTATCTCCTACGTTAGCACTCCTTGGGAGGTAGCAGAAATAGATTTCCTGATAAGCTTATGCTTACTTTAATGCGCCAGAAGATAATCAGTATCATTAAATTATTACAATGACTTCTAGCATTGATATGAGCAGTAGAAAGAATAATTTTCATTACCAGGAAAAATATCGAAATTATCTACAATAGTTAATTTATAAAAAAAAAAAAAAAAATAATAATACGATTTTTAACAGAATTTCGCTTGTTCGAGAAAAAAAACCTTCCTACACCCTTTATATCCCAAGTTAATTTAATCATTATGACCCTAACATTGACTTGAGACTGTTAAATATGTAAATGTATACTCCGTAATAAATTTCGTTCCTCTTCGTGACCACTTGCATGAAGTTAATTTCTGATATTCCTGTGTGGTTTCTGAAAATAAAATGACTTCTTGCACTCTTTTAAATAAACATATCAAGCATTTAGTCTACTTATTTGTTACAAAATGGTAACTTCTTATTAATATTTATATTTGAATATATATTTTTTTGTTGTGCTTTGAGATTTCTTGCAATACTTGTAATCACATTCCGCGCTCTAATTAAAATATGAAAGGGTTTCAGAGCTAGAATTCGATGTATTTACTTTATTCATTCCTGATGGAAAAAAAAAAAAAAAAATTATAAGTACAAATATATCTCCCAATATTGAAACAACTATATCGTATTATCAAATCACCGCTTACATGTATAATAAAATATGGCATGTACTTTATAAATGAATAAATAACTGAAAACATATTACTTATATACTTGATTGTTAATAATGTAAAATATGACAGACCATAACAAGCATTTTTATTGAAAGGAAATGACTCACTATGATTTAATTTCCACTCATGAATATCTTATTTGTTAACTATTTCAACTTCCTGACTGGAAGACAGATATAAGTTCTGATTCTATCTTCTCTCATTTGCTTTTTCACTCCATTTGCTTGTTGTCCATTCTTCCTCCTCTCTCAAAAACTATTTCCAGAAAACCTCCTTGGATTTGCCTTCACTTTTCACATTATTTCTCCACCTCTTTCCCTAACTCCTGAATTTGGACTTTAAAAATGTTTCTTTTAAGCAATATTTAGGTGAATAATTTTCTTGAAGTAGGTGGAACACTTTCATAGCTATCCTAAATCCTTTCTTCTAGAATATTGCCCTTGCGTAAACCAGTGTATCTCTTGTGTTCCTAACATTAAATGATTTGTAATATTCCACTCTCTATTCCCGGAGAGGTGAGGCCCATCAGACAACTTTACGAAACACACCTCGAGTGTTGGCTGATCTTAACAAAAAAAAAATAATTTGAAGTTAACATATATAATATGAATCTACAATGGGCTTTAGACCTAGGATATTAAACTGTAAGTATATCCAACTATTGTTTTATCTTGGGAATGCGAACAGAAATTTAAAAGTATTATATTGTTAAAAGTATCTTAGAAATAAACTGACCGACAAAATATTCAACCAAAATGATTTTTTCCATTTTCTTGACTAAAAATTTTAATATTTTTTTACAGTTCATATAAAGCATGTTGGAATATTAAAAAAAAACTAAATAAATAAAAGACAGCAGTGTTTAACAAATATTATCAATCAGTTTTAAAATTAAGAAATTTTAAATGAAGAAGGTTTATTATTCGCCCTTTGCATTTGATGGGGATAAGACTAATGTGATTTTGAATAAATTCCTAAATGATATGCCAAATATAATGAAAAACTGTAGTAAATAATATCAATTAAAAATTTCGTAACTTAATTTTTTTATTTTTTTTTAAATCCTGCTTTATTTAGTTTTTATAAAATATTTTGAATAATCATTATGCATTTAATATACCTTGGGTAAAGTATAGGTGGAAGTAAACATCTAAAGGGAATGAAACAGCCGACAAAATGAAAAAAAATGGGTGAAGTGTTTTGCCATTCAACAAGAAAATTTAATGTAACTTGTGCACATTTAATAGTATATGTTAACCTTAAAAAGAACACAATATAACTAATATTTATTGAGTAATAAAAGAAAAATAATAAATAACGTATCAAGTAAAACATTAGCGAAATCCTTATGAGTCAAATTCTTTGATTGTAAAACGTTAAAAATTTATAGCATTTATTTTTAGTTTTATTTATTGCTTTTAGAAAGCCCATTTAAAATTGATGTTAGTAATTTTATTGTCAGTATTTGTTTTTATGAGAGTTGTAGCTATGATTCCACATTCGTATCTAGAAATGAAGAACACCTAAAAACGATATATTTTTCAAATTCAACAACATATTACATTTTTTTTTAGTTTTCACGGATGAATATTAACAGAGAGATGACAGCAAAGGTGTAAATTTACTTTCATTCAAATATCTGCAAATATTTTCTCAAAGTTCAAAATACTAAACGCACTATTAAATTTTTTTTTTTTTTAATATAAATGTTGTGATTAATTTTTTTAAAGAAATTTATAGAACTGAATAAATAGTTTTTCGTCTAGTCTTAGTGACATTCTCATTTCTTAAAGAATTATTTAATAAACAATTTATGGGTTTCAGGATAGCTTTCAGTACAGACTGTAGCGATGTACGTAAACCAGTGGTGTAAATATACAGTGATACAGTCTGTTTTTTTCATTTACATTTGAATTCTCGGTTTTGATCTTAAAATCATACCAGCATTATATGTGTGTGTGTGTGTGTGTGTGTGTGTGTGTGTGTGTTTGTTTGTTGTGTGTGTGTGTGTGTTGTGTGTTTGTGTGTGGTTTGTGTGTGTGTGTGTGTGTGTGTGTGTGTGTGTGTGTGTGTGTGTGTGTGTGTGTGTGTGTGTGTGTGTGTGTGTGTGTGTGTGTGTGTGTGTGTGTGTGTGTGTGTGTGTGTGTGTGTGTGTGTGTGTGTGTGTGTGTGTGTGTGTGTGTGTGTGTGTGTGTGTGTGTGTGTGTGTGTGTGTGTGTGTGTGTGTGTGTGTGTGTGTGTGTGTGTGTGTGTGTGTGTGTGTGTGTGTGTGTGTGTGTGTGTGTGTGTGTGTGTGTGTGTGTGTGTGTGTGTGTGTGTGTGTGTGTGTGTGTGTGTGTGTGTGTGTGTGTGTGTGTGTGTGTGTGTGTGTGTGTGTGTGTGTGTGTGTGTGTGTGTGTGTGTGTGTGTGTGTGTGTGTGTGTGTGTGTGTGTGTGTGTGTGTGTGTGTGTGTGTGTGTGTGTGTGTGTGTGTGTGTGTGTGTGTGTGTGTGTGTGTGTGTGTGTGTGTGTGTGTGTGTGTGTGTGTGTGTGTGTGTGTGTGTGTGTGTGTGTGTGTGTGTGTGTGTGTGTGTGTGTGTGTGTGTGTGTGTGTGTGTGTGTGTGTGTGTGTGTGTGTGTGTGTGTGTGTGTGTGTGTGTGTGTGTGTGTGTGTGTGTGTGTGTGTGTGTGTGTGTGTGTGTGTGTGTGTGTGTGTGTGTGTGTGTGTGTGTGTGTGTGTGTGTGTGTGTGTGTGTGTGTGTGTGTGTGTGTGTGTGTGTGTGTGTGTGTGTGTGTGTGTGTGTGTGTGTGTGTGTGTGTGTGTGTGTGTGTGTGTGTGTGTGTGTGTGTGTGTGTGTGTGTGTGTGTGTGTGTGTGTGTGTGTGTGTGTGTGGATAAATTTCTTAAAAGTAAGTCTACAAACGGTATTTTATTATCATACTCAAATTCCATCGTAAAATGTAGTCTATTTGAAAATTTGTTAAATTCGGCTAAAATTATTTCTTGTTTATTGCCTTCTGTAGATATAGCAGTAAGGATATCATTTACATATTTGAATAGAAATGGAATGTTAAAGGGATTTTGGAGATAACTGAATCTAGGAGATCCACTAAGTATATGTCTGCTAAAAATGGAGCGATTTGAGATTAAGGCGATGAATGCTTCTTTGCCACTGAGTCCCGCCTAATCTTTTTTACTTTAAACGTTTGGGATTCTTCACGCCACCTAACTATCTTATTGCATTTTTCCTGATTTTTTATCATCAGGGTTCAGCAGTTAAGTAAAAAAAAGGATCTTCATGAGTACGAAGCAATTTTCGGGAGACGTGTAATTTAAAACGTGCAAATGAGATCTCGGGAAACATTTTACGACACATTATCATATTTATTCTTCCTTATTTGAAGAAGCAATTAACAAGCTCTTGTCTAGAAATATATTATGTTGCAATCCCCTGGTAGTGAGTATCCGTGATGTAATATTACTTCAGAATGCTTTACTATATTTTTCCACTTAATTCTGGGATGTTTGTTACAAGCTTTGTCGCTTTTACAGGTAACCTTAGCGCTCGTATCGACTAAATAAGCAAGATGGTTATTGATAGCACTAGTGCTTTTTTACTGTTCCATTCCATCTGCATTAAAGGGTCGATAAATTTGTCACATAATCTGTAAAAATGTCCGTAATCGTCTCCATTACACTAAGAATCCATTTGAAGATAAATCTAATGCCGTTTAGATTTATTCGACAAGCACCTTTCAAGTGGACATATCCGTTTCTACTTCTACGTGTTAGAATCATTTTTATTTTATAGTAAAATACTTTTCAACTTTTTATACTAAATGACAAGGTATTATGTTTTCAAAAATAATCTAAAGAAAAAAAACATTTGTTAATATAAATACACACACACAGATATATACATATATATATATATATATATATATATATTATATATATATATATATATACATATATATATATATATATATATATATATATGAATTTTCGGTCCTTGCATTGTTTTGGTTCACAAATTTGCTCTGAACTGTCGGGCACCCTGGAATCCGATCGCCCGACATTAACCAGGGTAATATTTTCATTCAAAGCCTTCTTCATGATATATTTTGGTTGATTGTGGTCATGGAAAAATCGCGACTAAATATGGTAAAATCAAGTTGGTGAATCAATTTAAATACTTGGGGGAACTTGTGAACTACAATGGGGGAGACTTGCAAGCAACGCATAGTAGAGAGGTAAAATTGGATAGATTAAAGTTCTCAGTCAGGAGTTTTTATAATAGAAAAAATCTTTCCATAAAAGCCAAAATTAGACACTATGAAACAGTCATAAAACCTGTGATCCTCTACGGGGTAGAGACTATGGGATTTACCAATATGGAAACCTTGTTAAGGACGGAAAGAAAGATATTGAGAATGATTTACGGACCGAGAAGATTGGGGGAAGAATATCGATTAAAAAAGAACGATGTCCTTTACGAACAGTTGGAAAACTTAGAATCATCGATAAGGAAAAGGAGATTAAATTTTTTCGGACACATGAAAAGAATGAATAGCAATACATTAAACAAACAAATATTTGATAAAGTGATGAAATTGAAAAATATTAAAGGTTACCCAGAGCAAATGAAAGAGGAAGTTAAAAAATTGGGTATCACGGAAAGAGACTACAAAGATAAGGATAGATTCGGAAAAATGGTTAAAAATATAAAGGTTCTTGTAGCGGAGAAGAAGAAGCATGAGAGTAAGAAATGGACGGAGGAGAGAAAAAGGGAAATGGGCGAAAAAATGAAAAGAATTTGGGCAGAAAGGAAGAAAACCTGAAAATGATATACGCGTGGTCCACCGTTGGCCTGTATCGCGATAAATAAATAAATAAATATATATATATATATATATATATATATATATATATATATATATATATATATATAGCTAAATAAAAGGTTCACGGGACTGAGTTTTTAAAAAGAGGATTTTATTGAAGTACATACATTATACAAGAAAAAGCACAATCTTAAAGCCTATTACAAAACTTCGTGGAACAAACTGACATCATAACGGGTAGAGGCAGAGTGTCGCCGGACGAAGGTGGGGGTGCCCCTTTTATACAATTATCTAGGAGAGGGGATAGTGTACATTTATTTATTATTCCTTAATACCATTGGGTTTCTATAACTTCTCCACCCTCAAGTTCCGAGGTCTCCGATGGAACAAATATCTTAGTGTAAATAGGTAAGATTCTATAAAAATAAAAGGTTTGGACCTTATACATTTCTCAATACCTTTTACACTAAGTCATAACATTGCAATAGATAACATTCTATAAACAAAAGGGATTGGACCTTATAATTTAAGTTTATACAAAAATAAAAGGATTATAACTTGTGTACTAAGTTTAGGTATAGTTTTAAATAAAAAAGATTAAACTATGTACTGAAATACAACTATCAGCTTCCTATAAACAAAAGGATTAGACTTTGAACTTCCTGTTTATGAAGTCAGGATCTGTACATTTGAAAAATAAAAAGATTAAACCTTGTGCTCTAACACTAAAATAAGATTTATATGATTGTCAATTTCCCATAAACAAAAGGATTAGACCTTGTCCCCTTCTTAATATTAACAATAAGCTTAAACTATAAAATGTTTATACATTACAAAATTCCTTACATGCTAAAGTACAATTTTCCTTATAACTAAAAGATAATAGGATATTTCTTAATACTAAATAATACATTATTTAAACAAAAGGACAAACTAAAATAAGAGTCTTTGAATCAGTTTCCTCTATTGCAAATAATACTTTTAGCTTCCAAAATTACTCAATTAAAATAATAATATTTTAAATCAAAATAATAACTCAAACACTCCTTTACAATAACTACAATTAATAATAATTTCAAAATAAAATACATACTTTTTCAATGATCAATCAAAATAATATTTCAAGACAAAATAATAGTGTCCTAATATTTATTATAGTTCTCCAAAATATTAATTACAAAATAAATCAAACAGAATATTATCGTGAAATAAAATAATGCTTTGAATGATCTTTTACATTATTAACATGGAATATAATATTTTACAACAAAATACAAAAGTCCGACTTTATTAAAATAACTACAGCATTGTCAATTTAATACAGGTAATTCCTTCAATATAACATAAATATTACTCCTAATATCATTATATTTATTATATTTAAAATAAAAGATTTTTAAGACATTTTAATATTGTTTAAATAAAATTAAATATTTTTAATCAGAATCATTATCTGAGTCATAGTTATCCGAGACATCCGAAATATTTACGCGAATGGATTCATTATCGTCGTCTGAAATATATTGTTTCTTTTTTCTCTTTTTTCTAGTGGGCCTTTTGATATTGTCAATATGGGTTTTAATCGGTCTCTTATCTTTCACTAGTACATTTACTTTTTTAAATTTGTCTCTACTCTTTATTTTTGCTTGGGTATTTTTAAAATATTCTACATCTCCTAATTGTCGTTGAATATCCAAAGGGTCTTCTCTATTTTTATTTAATTTTTCAGTCCTTGTTTCTTTTTCGTCATTTATTTTGGATCTAATTAATTTATGTAATAATTGTTGGTCCTTGTGATATTTTAATACGTATTGTTCCGTCAGGTCGGTGTTTTCGTCTGACTCTAATCTGGAGGTTCCGAATGTAATTTCATTAGGCGTTAATTTTAATTTATTGTTCAAGGTATTATTATACGCTATTACCGCTAATCTTAATTTTTGTTGCATTGAACATTTATCTTTTTCTTTTCCTATTATTCTTAATAATTCGTTTAGGGTAGAGTGGACTCTGTTCAATAATCCCAAAGAGTTTGAGTGGCTGGCTGAAGTATAATGTAAGGTAATATTATTTTCTTCGCAAAACTGTTTTACTAAATTATTTTTCATTTCCGTCCCTTGGTCTAATGATATTTGTAGAGGTGTGGGAAAGTATGTCATATAGTTAGTCAGTGCGTTACAAATATTAATTGCGTTCTTTGATTGTAGGGTTTGAGCAAATAAATGTTTCGAAAATGTGTCTACTGCTGTGAAAATTATTGCGTTGTTAAAATTAAAAATGTCAATCATTAATTCCTGAAACGGTCTTTCTGGTGTAGGTGTAATTTGAAATTTGGTCTTTATAGGTTTTCGGTCATATTTCGTAACTTTACAAGTTTCGCATTTATTAATATACTCGGCTATTTTATTTTGCATCCCTGGAAAATAATATTCTTTTTTAAGTTTTTCGAATGTTTCGTTTATACCCCTATGCTTTGTTTTGCCTAAATGATAATTATCTATAATTTCTATTTGTTCATTCGGGTTTTCGACGTCATTTACAATTTGTTTATATTTTTTCAATTTAACCGATGGATATTCCGTTTCTATTATTTGTTGTATTGTTCTAAAATAATCGTCATATAAATTTTCGGTTATTTCGTTAGGTGATTTACAAATTATCCCGTATGTTTTATTAGGTTCGAGTATCTGTTCTAATAATGAAGCGATATCTGATTTAGCATAAATGTTTAATTCGTATCGGCGTTTCCCAAATGGTTTAGTGAAATTAATTTTTGTATTTCCCCTTTTTATAATTATTTGATTTTTTTCTATGTTTATACATTTTTCGGGTTCACAAATTCGTACTTGTTCGTTACTAGATTCCTGGGAATGGATTGTCTCTAAATCGTCTTCCGGTGGTACTTCTAAGTCCTCTATTATCGCGTCATACTCGGAATTGTTTTCGTCCGCTATTTCCTGATTTAATAATTCTTCGACGTCCATTTCCTCCACGTTGCTATTATGATTCAATTCGTCGCTTCCCCTGGAAAGTGCATCGGCCACGTAATTTGTTTTTCCTGAATGTGTTTGACTTCGAATTCAAATTCTTGTAATTTCCAAACCCACTTCATTATGCGCGTGTTACCATTTTTCATTGAAAAAATCCACGTTAAAGGTTTATGGTCCGTGCATAAAAGAAATTTTGTACCGTATAAATAAGGCTTAAAGTGTTGGGTTGCCCATACTACCGCTAGTAATTCTTTTTCTATTGAACTATAATTTAATTCCGCATTTGTAATACTCGGGACGCGAATGCTACTGGGTGTTCTATTTCATTTTCGTCTTTTTTGTGAGAGCACGGCTCCGATGGCTTTATTACTGGCGTCTGTAGTTAATATAAATGGTCGTTCCCAATCCGGATAATTTAAAATTGGTGTGTTACTCATCATTTCCGTCAAAGTTTGACATGCTTCTTGAATTTCCTTTGTGCCATAAATTTTTGTTTTTAATGAATTAGAAATCGGTCTGGTAATTTTTGCGTAATTTTTAATAAACTTTCTATAGTATCCCGTCATGCCCAAAAATTGTCTCGTCGTCTTTTCATTACGCGGAATGGGGAAATTTAAAATTGCTTCTATCTTTTTCTCGTCTGTTTTTAATCCGTCTGGGGTTACGATATAGCCTAAAAAGTTCAATTCGGTTTTAAAAAATTCGGTTTTATCTAGTTGTATTGATAGGTTATGTTCTTTTAGGGCTTCAAATACTCTTTTTAAATCTTTTAAATGTTCTTTTTCGTTTTTTGAGTAGACTATTATGTCGTCGATGTAAATCATAGAATTGGGGATATTTTGTATCATCATCGTCATCGCTCTCTGAAAGGTTGGGGGTGCATTACACAAGCCAAAAGGCATACGTAGAAACTCAAAATGCCCATTTTCGGTGGAGAACGCGGTTTTAGCTATTGAATCTTTATCCATTTCGATTTGGTGAAATCCCGACGCGAGGTCTATGGTGGAAAATATTTTCGATCCCTTTAGTCTATTTAATAAATCTTCGATATTCGGTAGGGGAAATTTGTCTTCTCGATGACTTCCTCCTTTAGCTCCTTCCCGTCGATTCCTTAGCAAAGAGGTTGAAGGTCCTTCTGGTTAAGGTATTGGAATACCAAAGCGCTCCCAAAGACTTGAAGATCTGCTGATGTATTAGTACTCAGCTCCCAATCTTCTCATGCCAGTGGAAAGAGGTCTCGCTGTTCTGTACCTGAAATAAGATAGAACTGCCGCGAAGTTACGTTAACGCTTCCAAATGTCCCTCCGTTCGGGCGCCAGCTAAATAAAAGGTTCACGGGACTGAGTTTTTTAAAAGAGGATTTTATTGAAGTACATACGTTATACAAGAAAAAGCACAATCTTAAAGCCTATTACAAAACTTCGTGGAACAAACTGACATCATAACGGGTAGAGGCAGAGTGTCGCCGGACGAAGGTGGGGGTGCCCCTTTTATACAATTATCTAGGAGAGGGGATAGTGTACATTTATTTATTATTCCTTAATACCATGGGTTTCTATAACTATATATATTATTTTATTTTTGAAGAGAAAAGATTTGACCCGGTCGGGATTCGAACCCAAGTTTCCACCTCTCTAGCGTGGCGCCTTGTCCAACTAGGCCACCGGGTCGTATCCGAACCAAGCTAATCTTCTCTCTTCAGTGATCCATCCGGTGGCCTAGTTGGACAAGGCGCCACGCTAGAGAGGTGGAAACTTGGGTTCGAATCCCGACGGGGTCAAATCTTTTCTCTTCAAAAAATATATATATATATATATATATATATATGTTCCCTCAAATAGAATAAATTCGAATTTGTTCTATTAACACATTTACTATATTAATTTAATCGTTCTGTTTTAATAATTTCTGAGGTACTACACATATTACTTATTAATGCACTGTAAGCTTCATACTGAATGGTACCATTTTATTAGAATTCTTTTCTTTAAATTAATCATCTTATTTGTTTGGCATTAACCTTCTCTTCTCCGCAAAGAATGTTTTTTTAGTAATTACTCTTGGAGAAATTGTGATTCTTTTTTATAGATACAATGCAAATGATCTTTCCTCCGGGTACCATATTATAGTTTTTGGTTGACTATTGACCGACATCTAATAAAAATAATAATAATAAGTAACCACACTAGTTTCAATAATTAAATTATTATGTATTATTTAAATAAATTATTTTATGCGATATGTCCAAATTTGTTGTCATCACTATCAAATTGTATTTTTATATTATTACTTTTTTAATATTATTATTATATTAATCACTAATTTTTATTATCGGGTCGTTCAGGATCAAATCCCATTAAATCCACTTTAAAAAAAAATTAAATGCAAGTTTATGAGCGCCTTTACATATCGTCTACACTATGTAAAACTAACGAATATAATTTTTATATTTATATTTTTATATCGTTCGTTCTCTGATGTATTCTATAGGGCCTTGTGGTAAAATTTCGGATCTGACGGAAATTATAAAACCTAAATCTGTAATGTAATTTTCACGAATTCTTTTGTTCGTGTAGAATATAACGGTAAACGAACGAAATAAAAAAAAAAAAGAAAAAGCGTTTTTTTCAAATTCGTTAGTTTTGTATTGTTGCAACAATATGGCTTAAATGCGGTAGATCAAAGCCAGCTAAGATCCCAACGAAAATTGCATTTTAATCGGCCTTTATCGATTGGTTTGTTTACACACTCGCAGTTTTCAGTGAATTATATTATCTGGTCAGTTCAGACCAGATTGTATATAAGGATCAATATAATTAGTATTGAAGAATTAATTTCCACTTCTATTGGAATTATTTTCATTTGAGAACGAGTTTCGAATGTTATTATGAATGCATCAGCTTTAAAAACTTACAAAAATTTCAAAACATCAGTACTATGCTATATAGATTGTAAATACGAAATGTAACATATTTCATATTTACAATATGTAATAAATAAAATAAATGATCGAATAATTAATTATTAGGCCGACTTTCAAAACAAAACCCGTTATGTCCAAACAAAAATAAAAATTTTCTGCTTATACAAGCATGCATTGAAATTTTTCACAGGTTTAAGACCAAGAACAGGATATTGAAGATTGATTTTAAGTGTGATCAAATTTTTCGTCTGTCCGAAAATTAGTATTTCATTATTTCTTGCCCTTTAAAATTTTGAAAAATAGGTATAATGGGTTTTGATTCTAAACGACTCAATTTTAGTGTATTATCTTATGGGCCATGTCAAAACATGTTGCTGTTTAGGTCAAAGGATTAATTTTTGGTCTGAGAATTAAAGTAAAAAAATAGTTAAAATTAGTAATAAAATTTAGAAATTCTAATTATTGCACATTATTTAATTTAAAAAAAATTTCTCATGTCTATTATTTAAATTTCGTAAACACCCTCTAATGGCTTTGTCGCAACCATTCTCTCTTATATTTCTTTTGATAGTATCTGCAGAACACGTATCGACATTCGATACAAATAGTTTAAGAGCAGTGACAATAAAAGGAACTTTATTCCTATAAAGGCACATGCCACCCTAAGAGGTATTAAACAGCAAACACACTTTACAAAATGGACCGTAATGACCCAGTATGAGGGAGAGTGGCGGCGCATGCTCCGGACGACAATAACGATCCGAGAGCCTAGATCGAAGTCGCTCCACCAGTTGACGAGGTCAGAACTTTTGAAGGATTGTGTCAACAAAGCCATGCTTGGAAGATGTGAGTAAATAGTTATAACATGTGATCCTCCCTTATACTTATTGGCTGTTCTTACTCAGCTTCGACGCTAGCCACCAGTGAGCCACCTGTACCTCGACCTACTTCTGATTCAGGAGTGCCTCAGCCGTTGGGGTGTAGTTAACCTTGGTTGTCCCATGGATCTGCCTTGTTTATGTGTCAAGTTGAGTCTGGCAGATATTTTGTTTCTCGTTAGGATGGGTTCCATTTTTATGTAAAGAAAACCATTTCTTTGTAATTATTTATTGTTTGATTGGGATTTCAAAAATGTATCAACTGCGTAGTAATAGCATAGCCATAATAGTTCATATCCTATTTGAAGGTAAATTATTTTGAATGCTTAATGATAGCTATCTAACCTATTTTTAACGTCTTTATTAAGTTTAAATAAATAGTTGAAATGAAAATGTTATTCTACGAAGTTTCCAAGATTATTTTGTATAAATTCAGAATTTAAGCTTTATTCTTTGTCAAATTTATCAATGTTTTTATCGTTTTCCTTTGCTTTGTTTATGAAATTTCTTTGTCAATTGGAAATTGTTTATTAAAATTTTACAATAAAATAAATTATAAAACTAGCTTTTTTATTTAGTAAATGAATAGTACATAGTAAATTTTCATTTTTATTATTGAATGAACATTTTAATTTTAAATGGTATACTTAGCTTCTCTCGTCTTAGCATTTAATGTCTTATTGTTGTTGTAGAAACAACCTTTAATACATAGTACTTTTCTGTTTTTGTATTTCCTATTCTTATCATCCTGTTATTCTTCTCGGTCTATCACTCTCCTGTTGTTCAGTAGAATTTGGATCTTAAGTGTATGATGGCTTCCATAAACCTAGCTTTTAAAGGCGTTTAAGGATATTCAATTTGTATGGACATTGTGGTCTAAACACTTATTGTGTTGTATTTATGTTTACTTTTGTTTTCCTAATATGTTATACTAAATTATATGTATACTATAATAGCAAAATATTAAAAAAAAATAATTATGTGTTATGTATTTAAAGTAAAAAAAAAAAAAAAAAAAAAAAAAAAAAATGAACTAGGATAAATTATTTAAAAGTGTGTATATATATTCATCTATACATACTATGTCAGAAAATATAAAATGAACATGTATAACATTACGGATATTACTTCTTAATATACATAATTAATATGCCTAAAAACTAAGCATATAATAAATATATAAAATTTAAATTAATGTAAAACATTATTTTAACCATAGAGTAACTAAACAACTAATCAAGTTAAAAATTTATTAAAATATTTATATACATATATTTATTGAAATAATACTATAATAAATTTTAAGTAAAAATAAATTAAAATTTTCATTATTTCTATTACTCTATTTTGTAAAAAATCGAGATGAAAATTATAAATATCATTTTAACATTGCTCTTATTTCTTTTTTAGAGTATCCGTGTGAAGCAAGAGTTTATTTATGCACTTCACTTTCATTTCGCGGTCATGTTATGAGAAATTAATGAATTTAAACATATTAATAATTATGAAACCGTCATTATTCAACGTAATCTGGTTTTAAATATGAGTACATAATGCATAAAACGACTCAAAGATTGCAATATATAATCCAATGTAAAAAATATATATTTAAACTAGTTATGAATGAAAGACTAAAAAACTGATTTATTAACATATCATTAGTATCTTCATTATCATTATAATTAAATTTAATGCAGCGGTTTAATATGCCGGTCCTCTTATAAGATTTTAGTTTAATGAAAAAATAAAAATAAAAAATGTACAGATATATACAACTTTGAAGGGTCTTCATTATATGCATAAAATGAATGTAGTAACATATTAAAGGTGAACTATTGTGAATTTAACAATTAAAATGTAAATAACTAGATATTGGCCGACTAATCGGCTGTTTTTGTCATCGTTGACTAGTCGGCGAAAAGCGCCGGCTAGTCGGCCATTTTATTCATTTTTGTTTCTTCGCTGAAAAACAGGTTCATTGAAATGAAAACATGGCCCTTATTCATTAAAATTCTTGTTTTAGAACTATCTTTACAGTTTATTTATTCAAGGAATAGGAACACTTTTTTGTAATCAGCTATCGAACTTTAAGAAAAATCATGATATAATGATATTAAAAATATAATGAATTCGATAACTGCTACAATAATGAATAAAGAACTTACGTAACCTTTGGTTCATACTGAAAATATATTTATTCTTAAGATAAAGGTCAGGGCACGAAAAGAGAACTTATATTTTAGCAATTTACATAGATGTTTATTTACTATTACCTGTCAGATATTTATATAAGTCCATAAATACGATACCTTTTTAGCTATGTTTGAATTTCTAATTTCACAATTCACTATCTCTCCTAATTGAAGTAAATTGCTAGGTTTAGCTTTATTTTTCTAAAAAAAAAACACTTCTTTATACACCCGCTTGTTTCCAAAAAACTGGAAAAAATATATACAAAAAAATAAACAAAAACCTGAAGCTACATGTACAGACGGCTATGATGCTATCAACGAAGCGCCTCGAACAAAGCCGATATCACCCGAATACCAACGGAAGCAATGATTTCCAACTAGTCGGCCAGTGAATTTAGGCCAGAGCCATAGTCAGTCCATTTCTATAAATAACTATAAATTAATAAGTAATAATTTACTTAAGATAATATTATGTATAAATTATTAAGTATATACAGGGCGTCCCGAATTTAACTGGCAAAACTTCAGGAACTTGTAGGGGACCGAAAAACTAAGACAAAAAGTCCTTTAGAGATTTGCTTAGTTTTAGAGAAAATCGCAAAAAAAGAAACCAAACAAGTTTTCATTTTTATACTTATTCATTTACATTTATATTTATGTTATGTTCTTTTTAATGTAAATATTGCTCAAAATGTTGTCCTCTTGCACCAATGCAAGCATTACATGTAGCACTCACTTGATAAATTGCAGCTAAACATTATTCTGATGATATTTGGTGCCCTGCATCTATGATTCGGCCTCTTAATTGCTCTCTTGAGTTGATTGACACCGAATAAACTTTCTGCTTCAAGGTTCCCCATACGAAGAAATCCATGGGTGCCATATCAGGTGGCCTGGGTGGCCAAGGTACTACTCCTCCACGTCCAATCCATCGTTGTGGATAAGTTATATCCAGCCAAGCTCGAGCAACTCTGCTATAATGAGCTGGACATCCATCGAGTTGGAACCACATTTAAATCCGCTGTGGTAAGGGAATGTCATCTAAATAATTAGAAAAGTCGTTCTCCAAAAAATGTGTAAATGTGATACCATTCAATCTTCCAGGTAAAAAAATATGGTCCCACCAGTAATCCGTCCTAAATTCCAAGCCAAACGTTAGTAGCAAATTCATGCTGAAACCTATTCTCTCTAATAGCTCTGGGATTTTCAAGAGCCCATACATGATAATTTCTTTGATTAAAAATTCCTCCTCTTGTGAAGGTAGCTTCATCGGTCCATATAATTTTTAATGGAAATAAATTATCATCGCGAATTTTGTCAAGAAACCAGTTACTAAAATTCAATCTCTTGACATAATCTTGAGGTAATAAATTCTGAACTTCTTGAAGATGGTATGGGTAGCGATTATCACCTTTCAAAGTTCGCCATATTGCTTGCCGCGATATTGCTAATGCAGCAGAAACTCTTCGGATGCTAGTCTCAGGATTGTTATCGAAGTGGCGTTTGACATAATTTTTTCTCCGATAATCTGCTCTTATTGGTGCCTGGAATTGGTCGCCTTCATTACGTATTATGAACGATCCAGTCTCTCGTAGTCTATTAAAAGTTAACGAAAAGACTCGTCGATTGGGCACTCTTCTATTTGGAAATCGGCGCGCATACTTCCGCACCGCTTCTAAAGCATTACCGTTACAGAAACCATACTCAAAAATCATATCAGCGTATTCAACATTAGAATATGTATGCGGCATTGTGGCTGATGCTATTCACACAAAAGTATCAGAGTAACTGACTAAAGACTAATTTAGGCTTAATTTAGACTAATAATCATGATCCTAGAAGGAAGCCAAAATATAAAGAAATAAAAGAATGTAAAGGATAACATTAAGTGTTTACATATCTCACTGCCTAGCCTGACGAACATTGAAAGGTGATAATCGCTACCTGTAACATTTTTGTTTTGTTTCTTTTTTTACGATTTTCTCTAAAACTAATCAAAAAACGAGCAAATCTCTAAAGGACTTTTTGTCTTAGTTTTTCGGTCCCCTATAAGTTCTTGAAGTTTTGCCATTCAAACTCGGGACACCCTGTATATTAAAAATCTATATAATTTTTTGGTAGAATTACCTTCGTTATCATTAAATCTGAATTCTAAAAAAAATAACTACAAGTGAATTCTATTGAAATGAATAGTCTGTGTTTTAAAGAATACATAATGAATGCAATTTATGCCACTTTTGTTCATTTAAAAGTCTAAATGGATCTTAAATATTTTACATTTGGCAAATATATGGAATGCATTTTTTTTTTCTTAAAAATTTCACATTGGACAGTTATACTTAATATCTTTCAGCCTGGGCTTACAATTTTAATTGAAAAGTAAACATTATATATATTAAAAATTATTGGCGTTTGATGTATCTAATTTTTATCAATTATATTAAATACCTTTGCTTAGGGTTTTTATATTTTGTATGTAGTTCAAAATTATTTTAGTTCCTCTATGATACTTTTTTTTTTTTTTTCTTTTGTTGCTTTTACTTATTATTTAATATTTTACATTTGATTTTGCACCTAAAAAATCTATAGGGAGTCTTGTATATGATCCAGTTAATATTTTTAGTCAAACCTTTTAAATACTACCTTGTGTTTTTTTTTTTTTATGATTAAAACACAATAAAAAAGGTCTAAATAAGTATATATATATATATTAATTCTAAAATGAGTGAAGATTACAGACTCCCGGGATATTTTTTTTTCTTCTTTTATTTAAATTAACAACTGTATAATTTATATATGTAAATGTACTCAAATTTAAATATCTAAAAATTGGACATTAATACCCATAATTTAACCTTATTAATTAGGTATGGAAGTATTTTATACTGATCTTCATTTTTATTTTTACATAAGCTTCCGTTGCAAGTATGGACTCTCAATGTTGACAATCCCTCACCCAATATTAAAAAAAAAAAATTACGATAGCAATAAATGTAGGCGGAGTGATTTATTTAAAAATAAATAAATTTATAGAGCTTAATAAATAATTTTTGCAGGCCACCTATCAACTTTTCGATTAGCTTTGATTATATCCTTATTTCTGAAAATATTTAATAAATAAACAATTGATAAGTCTCCTGATAGCTTCCTATACAAACTCTATGGATAAAGTAAATAAACAGTCTTTGTCCCATTATTTACAATATCGGTTTTGATCTTTGGGGTTATTTATTTTGTTAAATCATATCAGTTTAACAATAATAGTTTTCTATAATAATAATAATATGCCATAATTATTTCTTCATTATTTTTTCCTGATTTCCTTTAATAGGAAAGGCGGTATAATATTTAGATGTTTTTTTTTTATTTGTCTAGAACGATCGCATTCTTTTGGAAAACGCTTCTTTTTTTTTCTTCCGATCATTATTTGGGTTTAAATTTTTGTCGGCTTGCTCTGGTAATGAATCCTATTTATAGAGTTCCTTTCTGTAGATATCTGGGTAAAAAATATAGGTTTTCGTGATTTACAGTTTCGTCAGATCCTTCTTTATTTAAGTAACCATGTTGTTTAATGAGGTATTTTACTATTTGGTGAAAATAAAATCTACTTAAAATTGATTAAATTTTCAAGTAATCTTCTGATTTAAAATTTCAACCGCATATCCCAAATAACGTCCCATTCAATGTTTAAGTGAGTTCTGATTACGTTAAAGCCAACAGTGATCTTCTGTTTTTTGTGGTCCTATAAGGACTAAGTATATTTTTTCTTTCCTCTTACTTGATGTTCCCTAAATTATTATGAAATAAGTTTTCATCTTTTTTTTTTTTGTAATTTAATTTTTTTAAGAATTAGCATAAGGGGAATATTTAATATTATTTGAAAAAAAATTTTTAATGATTTTTTTTTCTGGTTGCTCATTATATTGGATGCTTTATTTTTTGGTTTTGAGGGCGTGATCACTTGGATTTATTACTATTATTTTTTTATAAAGTTTGCCTTATTAAAAAATTGAATCAGAAACTCCTGTAAGAAGTAGTTAACGATACAATATGGATGGACTATAGATATGTATTTCCATCTCTTCAGTTTTTTTTAATGTAGATGGAGTTGGCGTTGTTTTTTACCCATCAAGTTCTTTTACCCTTAGCTCTATTAAAACGCCCCTCAAGATCCCATAAAATTGTTCAACAGGCTCCTGGCTATTGATCGGCCCCTGTTAGCACTTCGCCCTTGACCAAAATGTCCTTCATTGCGCCGTATCTCAATCGTACAATTTATTTTATGATCTGCGGAAGTGGTAAATTTTTCTGACAATTAATATCCTAGCCTACCTTCAGATGGAGGTAGTACATGAAGTACATTAAAATTGTAAAGAATGGAATTATTTAATTATATACGAATGTTTTCGACCGTCCTAGCGGTCGTTTATTTAAGGCGGAATTCTTGAAACTATTACGCATCTGCTTTTAACCCTCTCACTCCCCATTTAGTAACGACTAGGGAATTGCGATTTGCTCATGAACTGAATCAGAAAAGTCTTTTCATGTAGTTAGTGGTCCGTGATTAAAAAAAAGTTTTAGCTCATCTGAATCGACATCATCCCTACCTAGAGGTTATGACTGGTTTGCATGCTGAGTGAAATAGCTCTTTTTAGTAAATCAGATCCGTCAAATCATCATTTTCACCAGTGGTCTGGCTTGGGTGTTTCACGGACTTTAATCAGGGTCTATTTTATATATAGGGTCTAATAGAAAATTTAACCAGCTATGAGATGGAAAAAAGAAATTCTGAATCGAACATATATATTTAGAGTTATACCGAGACATGTTCCGAAAAAATAAGGATTTCACAACAGTACGCAGAATTCAGCGAGGTGGAATGGCTATTTCACGGAACCTAATTAAAATTAAATATATGGTATCTGATAATTAATTTAACCAGCTTTAAGATGAAAAAAAGAAATTCGAGATTAGACAAATAGTTACGGATTTATAGCCAAAAGAGTACCGACAAACGTTTTTGAGGATAAGTGGGACTTACCGCAAGTTAGCCAATTGTTCTTCCTAAGCTTAACGACAATAATTTTATTTTTAGCAATAAGCATTCAATTAATAATAATAAATTATTCGTTTGTAACAATAAACATTGCAATTTTAACAAAAAATATGTAAATGTTAACAATAAAATCGTGTTTTATTTTACGTTTTCCATATTCCCCCACTATATCTTCTTAAGCTTTGATCCCAGAAAAAAAATGTATAGAACCTCTTTTGTAAAAAAAATTATATTTAATTTTTTTTTTAATTGTTTAATTAGTACATAAACATATTTTCGCTAGAGGCAAGAGTTTTCGAGTTATTAACGAAAAACTGAAAAAAACCGACCTTTAGAGCCTCCCCCCACCCTTAGCTCCACCCCCACCCCCAGTACTTTTAGTATGTTGTTAAGGACACCTCCCCCTACAACTGTGCCTAAATTGGCTTCTACATGAATTATGTACCCTATTCGGCCTTTTTTGGTATTCGTTGCTTGGACTATGAACCTGATAGCTCTCTTGAAGGAATCAGATCTCTGGAAACAGCCTCTTTTTCCAAGTGATAGGTCGTTAAATGAGCCAAATGCAAATGTGAATGGTTCCTGTATATTCCATACAGCAGTTCGATCAGTCTGACGCCTGGAGAAGTACAGATATTCCTGTTACAAGTAAAATAAATGCACCAATAGGAGCCACTTCAAGGAAATTTGTAATGATAAAGTTTGGCTGACTATAATTAAATAGGCAAAAAAACAAAGAAAAGTAAATTAATTTAGTCTGCTGACGTTCTGGACTATGTTATAAGCCTTAGTTGAGGGTGGAAAAGAAAATAATTTATAGCACTTTTAAGGCTTACGATAAAAGTTCTCACTCTCACCTTACCATGGATCATCCCAAATATGTACATTCAAATTTTATCCTATCTCTTTAATGAAGTTAAAAATTCGGCAAGAGCTAACACCATGTCAGATGAAGCCATAATTTTCAATTAAAATCTTAATTTTTCCTATGATAACCTAAAGATACTGAATTTCTTTAAAATATGGTGGTGCCTCGTTTACTGTAAATTTGAAACTATTTCAAAGCTTTGTTTCCTTATAATGATTAATTTAACTTAATCTTTAAAACCTTAAGGCCGGTTTACTCGGTCATGCCATTTGCGCAAATTGCCTTTCACAAGCCCAAAATTTTGGCTTGAGTAAAATCTCTCGGGACAGAAATTCGACTTGAGGTTGGTGTGTTGGCATGAGCGTGTAAAAGATGCTCAAACCTTAACTCGAGCCTAGCGCATGCGCGTTTTACGTTTGACTACTGTTCCATACTATATTTTGAGTGAATGTGAACGATTTTTGGTGGCCAAAGGACATCCTTAGCCACTCTCCTTCCCCACTAATTAGTTTAAGAATACTTCTTTCTTTTTTAAATCTTCCAGGATTTAACGATTTTTAAGAACACGGAAGGACATCTTTGGCCACTATTCTTCCAAATAGATTAGATTTCACCCTTAAGAATACTATTATTTTTTTTAACTTTCAGTATTTAACGATTTTAACTTTTAGTTTTCGTCCTTAAGGATACTATTTTAAGATGGTGGAAGGACATCCTTGGCCACACAAATATTCGTTTTCGTCCTTCAGGATACTATTTTGAGGTACGCCAGGATTTAACGATTTTAAGATAGCGGTAGGATATTATACCATTGTTGTCCGTTGCAACAGTATTACGAGTTGGAATATGCTTTAATAAAAATATCTTAAGTGATAAAGGATTTATCTTTTTTTTTCTTAAAATTCTTTATTTATTAAATAATATAATCCGTTATAATAGCGACTAATATTCCTTCTCGAATAGCACGCAATGTAGCCTTGTAGAACGTAGTTATTAGCGGTCTGGGGTGGACATCGATCGACATTACGTATTTATTAAATGTGATTAACTCTCTCAGCACATTGTTACGTCTGTTTGTAACATTGTTTGACCAGGGAAATATTTGTAATTTATGCGATAATTGACTGTAGTATTGAGTCGTATTAATATTTATTAACATAGATTAATTATTTATCTCAATTGAGCTACTGTAATTTCATTATTAAAAAACTCTTCTTACCTTATATGTAGTTCATTTCGCCCTTGGAGTTTTTTTTTGTTTTTTTTTTTTTTTTTTTTTTTTTTTTTTTCATTTATTCCTTAATAAAAATTTATAATATTATAGGAATAGCGGACATTTTTAACGATGCTATTATAAAAAAAATCTTTATATTGAAGTAATTTATTTGAATTTGAAACTTTTCAAATGGGTAGTTGGGTTGTAAACATAATTAATTTGCTTGACTGCACACCACCAGTTTGTTGTGTAAAAAAAAAACTAAATGTTAGTTTACTCTAACGTGAATGATTAAATTATTTAAATTTATTTTTAGATTAACATTAGAGATGGGCCGACTAGTCAGCTGCTTTAGTAGTTGGCAAAAAGCCCCGACTAATTGGTCATTTTATTAATTTATATTTATAAGCTTTAAGGCAGTTTTTTTGTTATTTATATAAATTCGATAACTTCTAAAATACTTAATAAAGAACTTGAGTTATTTTTTTTAATCGAAGTTTTTGGTTCTGTTTCATAATTAAAAAATATTACTTCTTAATTGAAATGTAATATCGAGGTTGGAATACGAAAATGAAACTTCTGTTTTATCAATTTACATACTTTTTATTTACAATTACATCTAACTAAGAGACGTTTTGACTTGTAACACATATTTGATTGCCGATTTTTGTGTGGTGTAGTAGGGACCTATAATAGTGCAAAAGTATAGTTATATCCGCCAATGAGCATTGGGAGTCGAGGAAAAAAATAAAATATGAAAATCACATTTATTTTTTTTCTTAGCTCTCAGTCAAACTAGAGAAATAATTTTTTCACGTAAAATTGTTTTGTGTGCTATCTCTTTACCACGACCAAAACTGTTGTTCAAAAATTAATGCAGGATTCCATGTTTAAACCAAAGCCTGATAGTATTATTAAAGAGATTATTTATCAAGTTTTGGTTATGGTAAAGAGATAGCATACAAAACTACAATTTTACGTGACAAAATTATTTCTCTATCTTCACTAAGAGCTCAGAAAAAAATAAAATGTGATTTTAATATTTTTTTTTCTCTCTCTCTCTTTTCTCGGCTCCCAATGGTTATTGGAGGCTATAACTCTAGTTTTGCTTTATTAAAGCCCCTACTACTCACACAAAAATCGGCATTCAAATCTGTGATTTACAAGTCAAAACGTCCCCTTGTAAGATATTTTTGTGTTGTACATATAAGACCATGAACGCGATATATTTTTCGGCATGAGTGAATTCCTAATTTCACTATTGACTGTTTAAGATAAGTAAAATAAATTTTTAAATTTTGCTTTATTTTTCTAAAAAAAAAAAAAACTCGATTAAATACCGGTTTGTTCGCAAAAAAAAACTGTAGCTACATCTATTGACGGCTATAAAGCTATAAGCAGAGAGTCTCGAACGTTACCGATGTCACCCGAATTCTAACCGGAGCAATGATCGGCTTGGCCGACTAGTCAGCCCATCTGTAATTAGGTAACATGTAAATAAAATATTTAAACTTTTTTGTTGACATAATTAAAGTACTGATAGTTAATTAAAGTGTGCCCAAAGCTAATTTACAACTTGTCTGGTCCACAATACTAAAGATTTAAATTTAGTATCGATATTAACAATTATCTTCAGTAATAGTATGAATATTCCAAATTCTTTTTTCGATACTGTCCGAAACCATTCAAGTGAAACGAGTCAAAACTATCCTTTTTGGTTTTTAGCTAATTTTCTTTTATTTTATTATTGTAGAATAATTTTATTGGATGTTACAATCTGCTTCACTTAAGAGCAATAAGTAAACTAGTTTCCCTTATTTTGATCAAAACACTTTAAAGAAATTACTAAATCATTAAGTTAGCTACCCCAAAGATTTTTCCAGTTAAAAAATTATGTTAGGTTTGGATTACCACATCATATAGCCCTCAAGTTACTTATTAATTTTTTTTTATTTACTATATGGAACGTAGATCTAAATTGTTCATAAATTAATTTTCTTCTTCATGTGTCGTCATTAGTTTGCCTGATTCCGACATTCCTTGGCTGTTTGTTGTAAATAGGCATTGATTTATCTTAAAAGTTCGGTGTTAGAAATCTGTTTAAAAAATAAAAAGATTTTTTTACTAAATGCCTTAAATAAAGGAGCGTGGTGCCACGTAACTCCCGGGCCCAAAATCGGTTCCGTTTGAAGGCAGGAATATTAACATCACAAATTTCCTATTTGGATCGACTTTGGTGTCTTAAGACACCCTTGGTGCACACCAATATTTTCGTATCAGCTTATTTATTTTGTTATGTTATATATATATATATATATAATTTGTAATTTCGATCTTCAAAACACCTATTGTACTTGTGAATCTATTGGTTTATTATATATTAAAATAGTTTTACTATTTTAAAAGACCAACTACTTAATGAAAATCTTAGAACGTCAGTTACTTCTGTTCATTTATGCACGAATTATTTTTAACAGTAATAAAATGACTACTGTGCCCCTGTGCCCAAGTTCGATTCCGCCGACTGAGGGCAGAAAAATTATTTTCTGTCGTTTCACCCGTGGATCGACTTAGAGGTCGGGAGACACTCCCGAGGCACACCCAACCTCTAAAAAATTGGGTACCCATAATTGGGGAAAAACCTGGCGCTTGAGCGTGTATTTTGGCCAAAGCACCTCCTTTCACATCGATTGGCCCATTAACAGTATATCCTTAGCTAAGTATTGAACCCAAGACCGTTCATGGGTTGTAGTGGTTCAGGTTTTTTTTATTTTTAATTGAATGACCCAGATGTTCGACGTTTAGTGATTGTGGCAAGCAGTATCTGGTTCACTTTATTACTTATATTATCGTTATGACCACTTACAGACACATATAGGAATGCGTATGTAATTTTTTTTCAATTTTCTTATGTAATTACTCATGAAAACAGTCATTCTTTATATTATATAAAGAAAGTTCTTTGAATTATATTATATAAATCGTTGTTACTTCTTATAAGTGATATTCAGAATTATTGATTGCAGAGGCATAGTGATGGGGGAGGGAGGCAGTGGGAGGACTAACTATAATATAGGTTTAAAAATAAATTATTCCCATAAGGAACAATTATAAATTAAATACATGTCCTGCTGTTTTCCATATCTTGCCTGTATATGTGTTACTAAAGAATTTAAAATCTTCAGGATCTCTATTTCCTTAATTGTTCATTCATGTTCTTAAAAACCTAGAATTTTGTGAGCATTAGTCTGCTATGAGTTCTAGATTTGCAATTGTTTTGTCTGAGCACCCTCTTCACAGGTGTGTTTACTCATTTTAATGATGATTGGCTAACCAAAGTTACTTAATACTCAAGCCACCTTGCTTTCTACAATTGTTCCAATAGTTTACAAAATTTCTCTTGCTACATTCTTTCTTCATAAAATTTTATTCCTAGTAAATAACGTTAGTTGATTGATATTTCTTCTTTTAATGGAAAATTTGAGGCTAGATCCAAGCCTCTGTTTACATGATTTTTGGTTTATTGATTAGAGGGCATGTCGCTTGGCAACTTGTTTTTGTTTTACCAAGGAGATATTTATTCTCTCTGTAAATATCTATATGTTTAACTATTTTAATATCACACTTTTACAATCAATTATTTCTCTTATCAGTTCAACATTTATATTTTTCTTTGTGTAATTTATTTTTATTATTATTTTTCAGATCTCTGTTGAAGAGTTGTTGACTTATTAAAAGGAAGAAAAGTCTTTGGTTGGTCGTGAGGTTTGCTTAGATGCTGACCTTACGACTCGTGTCAACTCATTTCTTAAAGCAGCCATAAATTGAGAGAAAGATGTGTCGAGACAGGGATATGAATCCGTAACAATCCAAAGAAATATATTTTTTTTTATTGAGATAGCGATAATTTGCACTCATATTTATATGTTTAACAGAGTGCCAGTAATACATCTATTCTGAAAAACAAACTCAAAGATTCTAAGTAACAGACAAACATAAAATTTTATCACTCATTTCACTTCAATTGTTCTCTTTAACTGACTAACTGTCTCAAACATAGCTTACCGTTTCCTGAAGTACTTGCTTAAATGCATATTTATTATATTAGAAAGTTGAAAACCAATTCAGAAAAATAATACTTGAACAAGATATTTAAGAAAGAGAAGAACTAAGAAAGAAATTCAAACAGTAGTGTTTATAAAAATTCATCATCAAACTGACATCTGATCTACCAATCTGTGGAACATAGCAAAGGAGTGTATTGTGAGTATGAGCTATATGTTTGTTTAATTTTTATTATTTGCACCCTCTCTCTGTGGATCTTACATTACTTTAAACTAGTGATTTATAATTTTTTTTACTGTATCATACATCCATTTCATTTAACTAAAATACCCCTTTATCAAACTCACCCTTAAAAACTACCACAATTTTGATAATTGATCATTTTTTTATTTTTCTTATTTGCATGAATTTCATGAATGCATTTAAAGATGAATTGCCTCAAAAATATATTTATATGTATATTTTCAATCATTAACCAATTTGTTTCACATAAAACTTCCATAGTTTCATTCATCTGATTGCATGTCTTTTATTGAATTAAGAATTAATTTTAAAAAAATTAAAGTTGCTTTTATTCTTTATTTTATTTTTGGATAGAACTTTTCATTTTATTTTCTCTTTTTTTGTTTTTTGCAGTATTACAACTTTATTTTTGGCTTTGGTCAACGCTTTTTGTTTGCTTCGCAACTTCATCTTATGAGGTACATCATAAAACATGGCATCAATTTTGTAGGATTAGTGTAGAACCGAATTTGCATTGTGAATCTCTAACACTGAATACCTTACTTTATGTTTCTTCCTTTTCACTTTATTTGATCAATTCAGGTTTTAGTATAATATAATTTGATAGTAAACGTTTTCTTTTAATTTTCTAATTTATCACCCTTTTGTACATATAGTTTCCTATGCATCATAAAACGTTTCTATTATGGAATACCTTTGTGCTTATGAATATAAAATAATAGTGAGAGTGTATCTCAAATTAAATTTATAATTCTTTTTATCCTGTAATTTGAAATTCTTTGAAGCTCAAATGCTTATTCTAGATTCTGAACAATGAGCCTATTTTATTTATGTTACACTTAATCAAATCTCTTTCTGCTTTATCTGAATATTGAATTCCTGTACTTCTTTCATTTCAGTGTGGGTGGGGTGGGGGATTTACTTGCTGTGACATCATGAGGAGACCAAATCTTTGTAACAACTCAGTTACTGTTGCTGACGATTCGTACAAACCTACACAAAAAAATAAGGTAAAAGCAACTTTACTCTTAATCTCATGTGCTTCTTACTAAATATCTGTGTTGGAATGACAAATAAAATATCAATAACGAAAGAAAAACCTTCATTGCACTGATTTCTTTAACTGATGAATGATTATCCAAATCATTTATATCAACAAATTTAGAGCAAAAACACCGGGTCAATATAAAAATAATACATTAAAATCTGAAATTTTCGAAATTGGAATATTTTTATGTCCGCAGATTTCACATGTAAGCTTCTGTTTGAAAGTGGATGCCAAGCACTTTTTAGAACGTGATTAATTGATGTATCTTAGAAAAATATCTTAAAGTTGTAATATAAAAATATAAGTTAGAAACAACCACATAATTCATTTTAAAAATTCAACCTACGTATCTCGACCATTTTAGTACGAATCAAATACATATCTCAACCTGTTTTCAGGGTATCTACAAAAACTTTTTTTTAGCATTATTCTTTTTTTTTTAACATAACAATCACTTTCTAATACTTTCAAATATATGAGAAGAAATATATTCAGAACCTAGAAAATTTTAAATTTTTATTTCAAATAAATCAAGTTATGGATCTTCCCTGGTGTTATCATAAGGTGAAATTGGATGTGAGTGAAAAAACATGTATCCTTCTGGGTACATATGTTTTCCAGAATTGAAAAAATATGGCTTT
The DNA here is from genome assembly GCA_003667255.2 of Euschistus heros. Lineage (NCBI taxonomy): Eukaryota > Metazoa > Arthropoda > Insecta > Hemiptera > Pentatomidae > Euschistus > Euschistus heros. The sequence goes on along the minus strand of RCWM02000878.1, from coordinate 49,460 downwards.
TGACAAAGATCTTACATCCATATTTGATCTGCCACTTTGTATGGAAGCTTGTGAAATCTGGGGACTTTCCAAACTTTCTTCTACATGCAGAGTGAAACTAATCTTGAAAATTTCATTTTTTTATGAACTGATTTCTTATCAAATCCTAAATTTACTAGGCTATTACGACATTGTCACTGTAAAAACTTCTGTAGTTTTTTCTTATAAAAGTTCTTAATTAATAATTTTACTATTCAGTGACTAATAAATACTTTTCAAGTCTTTTAACTTAATGAAAATTTATATGTTAGAAATTCACCTTTTAGGAATTTATTTCCTTTCAGACTCCATAATGTTCATATTGTATTAATGAAAATGTTTTGTATACAATATTCTCTACAGAATGATATTTCATGTGATATTTCCACATAATTTAACAAGCTTTTCATAATTTATTTTCTATCTTTGATTTTCAATCAGCAACTGTCACTCATGTTGAGACAATAAGCAGATGAGATAACAATATTGTCATGTCAGGCATGAGGCTGTGAGGTCAGCACCTAGTGGTTCTTACTCCTATCTTGATCTTTAAAATAATTTTATTCATGGAGATCCCTCAACTAATTCCTTTTTAGTTCTTAAATTTAAAGAAAGAAGGAAGGAAAATGAGATAGAAGAGTAAAAAAAAAGTTCTTATATTTAAGAATGGACTTCTATAAGATGGGGGGGGGGGAAGAAATGCCAGTACTACCATTGTCATAACAGTGGATTCATTAACAATAAAATTAACCAATCAAAAACAATTTTGGACCATGACCTTTTGATTTTTTTTATATAAATACCAAAAAAAACGCAAAAATTTATGATTTTTATTATAAATGAAAAAAATTGCATTTTTATAATAATATACCTATTAACTTTACTCAAAGATGAACTGCATTAAATTGTTCACAAACTATTTCTTATGTCATTTTTTAGTTAGATACTAAATCATGTAGAAGTTTATTGCACTTACTAATATAACATTAGTAATATTTTTCAGCATACCATTACAACTTTTCTTTAAACAAACTTTAACAAAACTTTAAAAAAAAAAAAAAACTAGAACATCCTGAAAAAAAAAAAATGCTAATTTTTCAGTTTTTTGCTTTCAAATTAAAACTTGTTTGGTGTAGGTTTTTACTGTCAAATCAACTATTTTGGCACGAGTGCACATTAAAGTTAAATGCAGTGGCTGTGAAGCATTGTTCATTTGTTTTTGTTTATTTCGTTTAACGTCACTTTATGCTGCTATGGCTAATCGGACAATGCTACGGTGGGAGTCCTAAATTTTGCCTAACCAGGTATAATTAGAATAAGGATCTTTAACGAGTACCTGACATCGCACAGGCTCGGGACCCCCATTTTACGTCCCTTCCGAAGGACTTCATAGTTAAGGATTTTTTACTCCCTTTAAAAAATCCTAAGGTCATCTGCCGGGCTGCGAACCCGTGATCTTGGGTTTAGTAGGTTGCTATGTTAACCACTACACCACAGGTGACCCTATTGTTCATTTGTATTGTCTTAATTTAAAAGTTATAAAAAATAACCTAATTCAAAAATTAACATCATTAAAGTTTTAATTCTTTAGTAAAGGAGTATTTAATATATTTTTATATTCACTTTTTTTTAGCATAACTCCTCAAAACATTATTTATTATCACTCAACATTGTGTTATATGTTTCGAGACATATCTCATCATCAGACTATTCTTTTTTGTAGCGTTAACACACCAGGCCAATAATTAAAACTGCTTTATTTTAAAACTTAGTTTTTAGTTTTTATTTATTAAATATTTAGTTTTGGACAAATGTAAATCCTCATTAGTTACCTAAATATAAATATATGTATTATCTGACTGATCAAGTAAATTTGTTAAAAGCTTTATTAACTCTGGTATATTGTAATCTTGATTTTATTGGGAGAAAATGTTTTGGTCTTAAGCTGTCCCAAGTTCTTTGGAAATTCAAATTATACCAAGAATAGCTGATATATAGTAGAAGATTAGGTTATATTTGGTTACAATATCTAATTTGGAGGAAAAGGAGATATGAATTCCTATCTTTCTTCTCCTGTCTCCTTTAAATATGCTTGATATAAAATATTCACTTGGCACTGTTGTTGCATTTCTGCCTAAACTTTTTTATATTAAAATTTTAGTGTTCTTACTATTTAAATTTAATTCTTATATCATTTTATAATTATAAAATGAAATTATAATTTATTTTATTGTATGTTTGGCCTGATCAATTAGTTTATTACATAATAAAGCTCCAATTTTAACACTATTTATTCAGGAGGAAAATACAAGGTTGAGCCTAGTAAGAAGGGTTCTTGGTGGTGGGTCTAGAAAGAAAGAACTTTCCAAGTCCTTTGGAGTTCCACTTTCAGAACTCAACCTTTCATCAATGTCTGTACCTGTCGTCCTGCAAAATATCTGCCTCTTCATTGAACTACATGGTAAGAACTAGTGCATTATTACTTAAATAAAGTTATAATTTTGAATTTCATCTCTCTTTTGTAATCTCAAATCCAGATTATTCCACAATCCTTATAATAAGGTCATGGCTTTGTTAGAAAAAAAAAAAATGAAATTACTGTTTATTTTTAATGGAATCATATAAGAGCCAGTAAGGCCGGAACATATATACTCAAATGAATTTTTAAAATGTAAATATTTAAATAAAGCATTATTATTATATTATAAGTGTGAAACTGTTTTTGAGATTTAACAAATAAATTCCTTTAAGTTTCCAGAAAAACTAATCTCTATAATTTAGTATTGTATTTATTAATTATCAGTGAATATTAATATTTTTATTTAATTAATTGTGAAATTTAATAATACGTAGGATTAATGATACATATTTTATGCTCTTTAAAGATAAATAATCAGAAGAGAGAAGTTTTAATTAAATACTAAAATACTGTTTTTTTTTTTTTTAATTATTTTTCTTTTGTTTTAAGTAATGTTTATTAGCTCTTTAATCCACTAATTAGTTTTGATAGAATGAAATAGGGATGTGTCGATTTTTGATTACATTGATTCTTGAGAGAAGAATCGGTATCGAGAATCGATGATACAAGGTCGATTCCTAGGAAGCAAAAATTTGAATTGGCCATAGGTTTTTTAGTCTAATTTTGAAATTACAATAAATGAATTTTTCTCTATAATGATAAAAAACAATAAATAAAAAAAAGTTTTCCATCTCTAATAACTACTGCAAGTCAAATGCCAATTCCATTAAAAAAAAAAAAATTATTTAGACATTCGCACATTTTTTTATTTATTTATTTTTATTTTATTTTTATTTTTTTGTCATAATGAAAATTTAGAAATATTATAATTGCAAAATAAAATGAAACCTCTTAATGTTGCTGAAAGATAATTACTTCTTAATGGTATCACTCAATTACTCAATTAGTTCAATAAGTTTTTGCGATAAAAGATCAACTCTGCTGTTTGATAAAAGAAAATAATAAAAAAAATATTTGTAATTTCTTTTTGTTGTGTCAAAAACTATAACATTTAACCCAAAGTACTACTTAAAATAATATTTAGAAGTTAACTTTTTGTTTATAAAAATTGAAAAATTCATACCATTAGGTATTGTTATATAGTATTGTACTATAATTCTTATATTATTTCTAAACTAAAATAAAATAAGACTGTATATACACTTGGGACTAGATTAACCGATGTGGTTGGCATAATGTAGACTCAGATAACCAAATCTACAGTTAATCAATACCCCAACAGTAAGGGAAATAGATAAGAAAAAGTAACGTATGAGAATGGATATAGAACATATATATGTTTATTAAAAATATAATACTTATCATATATGCAATAATTATATAAATGATTATTTAAATCAAAAAAGCATATGGCCTTAAAAAGATTACTAATTTTGTTTTGTTAAAGTACTGATGAAGTGCCTTCTCTGAGCTAGCAAATCCCTCTTCATGAAAAACTGTTATTGACGATTCGTTTTGTATTAGACTGTTCTCTCCAAAATTGAGCCTTCCCATGGCTTGTAGGATTATTGCCTAATGTCTTGTTCGGCAATCAAATGTTTTGTGAAAAAAAAAAAAATTTACATAACAAGATGAAATAAAAAAATATAATAGATTCCCTGTTTCTGTCATTACATATAAATGATATTCATTAAGAAAATTGACTATTATTTAATGCCTAATTAAATCTTTTAGGTAATTTTATGATCACCCTTCCCTTAATTGATGTGATAATTAAAGTAATTATCGGAGATAAAACAGTTCAATTGCTTTGCTAAATTTATTTGTCAGTCTTGGTTCTTAGCTGCTGTTATAAGCTAGTTATTTCTGAAGTGACAATGAGTGGTTATTACTTCTTTACATTGCAATAGTTGTGTATAATTTTGATTTTTAATTCTAACAGTTGCACTAAATAAAATAAAATAATTATATATATTCTTTTATATATAATAAATTTAGTTTGTTGTTATATTTTTTTTCTAAATACAGTATTAGTACAAATACTCCAGTTTGTTAGACTAACTTTACTGCATCTTGTGGTATTGAAAACAACATAAGACAGTAATCCTTCAAAATGTGACACTCATCTGTTAAAGTTTTATGATTTTTTTTTTTTTTTTTTTATGTTAAAACTCAACTTCATGAACTTCAACAAAGACAATGCTATATCACTAACTAATATTTTTTATAATCAAAACTCTACTAGTTTTCAAATGCTATGAAACAATTATTAAGTTACACTTTATACCTTTTTATAAAAGCTTGCTAAAAAAAACAACATAACATATTAGTCCTTACGAAATAATTATTTAAAAAGACAAGGTGATCTGTGATACTCAATTTATCTTTCTCAGAAATAGTAACATTTGGTAATCTGCTCAAAACCATGAAGTAAAGTTATTATGATGGATTTTTATTATGATGGATTTGGTAATTTGAACTTTTAAACTAAAATTTAGATCGAGAGGAACAGAATATGGATTGTTATTACTTGCTTGTATGTGTAAACTTCGTTCACTGTAGCAACTGATTATTAAATAGATATTTGCATTTGGCAAAAGATTTTTCATCCCAACTTCCTCCTCCTTGTACCTTTGGTTCTTCCATTTGTTGATGGAATAAGATCATTTCATGAACTTTTATAAAATCTGAGGTTTTTTTTTAATTCTTCTGATTTTTCATTTTATTTTTATTCTAACTGTTTGAACTTCTACTATTTTAAATCAACAACACTATATATTTATTGCTCCTTTATGTTCTATTAACTTTATCTACTTTTCAGTATAAGGTGAACATGTATAATCCTAAAATTTTTATTATAAGTGATTTCAATTTTCTGAAGCTGTTAATATTCACTATTATTAATATTCTACTTGTAATCAACTTAAACCAAGTTACTTAAGATAGTAAAAAAATATTTTCTTAATTTCATGAATGTTTTAGAGTTCTCTACTTTCTAATATAAATTTTTATCAGTGCCATATCAACATTTAAAGTTTTGTATTTATCTTGAATAATTTAAATATATATGTTTATAATTCAATTTTTTTTTTGTTGTGAAAATCCAGGATTAAAAGTTGATGGTCTTTGGAGAGGGGTATGCAGTAGTGGACTTGTTGAAGATCTAAAAAACCAATTAAACCGTGACTGTGAATCTGAAATCGATCCTAATACTGATGTCTCCGCTGTTGCACTTTTGCTGTTGGTCTGGCTAGGGGATCTGCCCCAACCTTTACTTTCTTACCAGGCCACCAGTGATCTCACAGCATTAATAAAAAGTAAGCCATAATAATTTATTTCAAATAAATCTTTGAATTTAGGGTGTTACATTTTGAAAGTATCTTGAAAACAATAAAGATAAGTAACATAGATAATTATGTATAACTTTGAATTGTGAAAATCTGGCTGAAAGTCTCAGAACTTCTTTTCTTGTTACAAGGCATCTGTTAATTCAATTATAAATATTCGGCAGTTTTCTACTTTAGGTATGCCAGTTACTTATTCTAGTGATATGATCACATTTTGTGATAACAGTTATTATTATTCCATATGACTTCTTTATTACCTTACCTCATGGAAGTTATTAAATAATTAAGATTATTTGAAAATTAAGTCCATCAATCATGAATTTTTTTTTAATGCTTCCAGACCAAATCATTTCTGAGGTTCAGATGCACTATGTAAACATTTTTTAATTGATACACAAATTCAGAATTTTATCATTTTTAATCTCATCATTTAATTTTTTTTTTCTCAGAACTGCGGATTTTTCTAAACTGAATTTTTTATAAATTCAGTAGGATAAGTTTAAATCAAACTTTTACAAAAATAATAAATTGGATACTTTAATATACAATTATTGAGGCGGTAGATGGAAAAAGGGCACATAACTCAAAAGTGCGTTTTGAGAAAATGCATTCTAAAGTTTTTCATTTAATGGTGTTAATTTCTTGCATTGTTGAGATGTTTGAAAATAGCCTATTGGTATGACACAATTGAATTTCTCAATGAAATGAAAACTGCAACAATGATTAATATTTCCAAATAGTTCAGAAAATTAAAGAAATAACTGTAGTTTTGAAGCCCTTTTTCCAGAGAGCTAGTTTTTGTATGAAAATCCTTAATTAAAGAGATACTGATATTCTTCAAATGAAAAAAAATTCTATTTTCTTTTTCTTTTATTGTCCTTCCCTTCTTTTCAGTTATATGGATTTTAGATTTAAACTGTAAAAACAATCCTTACTTTTAATATCAGTCTCCAATTTTCATTTGTTTCCTCCACACCTTGTGATCACAAAATTATTATAAAAATGATTTATTTCCAGGTCTCCACAATCTCCTTTAATTCACACCCTTTACTAATTACCCTCTCTCTCTGTCATTTATTTTCAATTTCACAGCATTTAAAGTTTATTTCACCTCTTCTTTTTTGGTGATAATTACTCTTATTCTATTTTAATTAATTTTCATTTCTATCATAATCTTTTTTAATTATCTTAGAACAAAAGGAATCATTCAAACAAAATTTTATTATTCTTATTTTTTTTTTTTTTTTTTTTAATTATCTATTGTATCATTAAGATTCCTCAATCTGTTGAATTGTTTCATAGATTTTGTTAACATCCTATTAACATTCTTTGGCTGATAAATATCATTTATTCTACTCTAGACTATACAGAGTAAAGCATTTATTTGAAATATAATACCTGCCATGAGTCATCCAGTGTAAACAATGTAAATACGATGATCTCACTTGTTGTCAGACTCATATTACTCAGCATCTTATCTGTATATATAATAGAACCAGCATCGATATTTTGTTCAGTCTAGATCTTCAACATCGAGTGATTGTTATACATAATTTTCCAGAAGACCCTGTAGATAGTGTGTGGTGGGAAGAGAGCCTTGTGTCACTGGGTGTTGTTCGGTTGAATAGCCTACAAACTCTTGTTCGCCTACTGCATCATTATACCACGGTCCACCCATCATCATTGTCTTATATCCCGGCAGTGTTTGCACCACTCATCACACCTCCTCACTACTTCAACTCCAGCTCTCTTGATCTGATGACCAGCCTTATTATCAGCTATTCCAGCATATTCAAGAACAGGTAATACTTATAAAAAAAAAAAAAATATCAGCTTATCGTTGGTAATTTTATAATCAAGTTGTTATAATTCTGAATGATTATTAAACAGTAAATCATTTTCCATTAGTATTTACAAGATCAATGCAATATGATGATTTTTTTTTTTTACTTATATTTTTATTTATGACTATATGTTTATATTTTATTTTAATTTCCCTCATACAAGATTGAAAAGACAAGAAGCTGCACGTAGATTTCGACTGCTACAACACTTACTTGACAAACGTTCAAATCTCCTGATTCACTATAAGAAACTTGTCTATATGACGATTATCAGACCTATTTGGACTTACAGTATAGAATTGTGGAGATCCACTAAACCATCGAATTCTTCCCTCATCCAATCACTCCATTCCAAAATCCTTCAAAAAAATGTTTAATCCTCCTTACTTTGTCACTAATGACCTGATCCACAAAGGCCTTAATATCCCATAGGTCGCTGATTTGGCTCGAACCAGATACCTCTCCTTTCATAATAAACTTACTCCTCATCCAAATCCACTTGTTGCACTACTTGCTTCCCATTCCATTCCTGGCAATCCTTCGAGGTGCCTGAAAAGAAGATGATCTCGGGATCTTCTTCTTTAATAAATATTTCATTAGAGTACTACCAATGGGCAGTTCCTCTACAAATTATTCATGTCATTAAATCTCATGTATACCGCATAGTTACTAGATGCGTTTTCTAATACAGTTGTAAGTTTCTATATAATAAAAGAAAAAAAAAGGCGATATATATATATTTGTTGGGTTTGGGTATATATATAGCCTCTGTTTCATGCAACAGGTAGATGACTGTGAACTCTTACCATAAGTATAAGTCATTAATTGTTTTTCAATTTATTGAGTATTTTTAAAATGTCTGAAAGTGAATTCAAACTATCGAGATAGTCAACTGTTTGTTGATTTTACATCTATGGATATAAATATATGTATTGAACTAAAGGATCCCTCAGGATTTTCCCCCTCCAGTCTTGCCCCCAATTTTCCACGCCAATTTGCCTTTTGTCACCTTTCACTACTGCTGCGCAATTTTCCCAATTTTTATTGTATATGTTCCCTTATTACTCTAACTGTTTATTCTATTAAACAACTTCGGCCTAGTCATTTGGAAAGATATTGTAATACAAGCTTATTAATGTTAAAAAAGTATTGAAAAAATAAAAAATTCTGTAAAACATGAATTTCTCAGAAATATATATATTTTTACCAGAGTTTGAGATCAATACTTAAAAAAATATAAATAAATAAAAACAAAATCCTATAAAATTTTATCTGGAACTTATAAAAATCACTTGATTTTTATTGAGAGTGTTTGATTTTTGATCATAAGTAAAAAAAAATCATACCATGATCATTATTTATGAATTAAAGTTTTACGATTAACAATAATAATTTTCGGTTAATACTTTTTTAAATCAAAAATATAATTTTTTTTTAATTATCTCTATAATGTATTTTAAGTCAGCTGTTGCAAGTGCTGATTAGTAACAGAGCATCTTTATTTCCAAAATCCATTATTAATTTTGGATTAAACAAAATAAATATTAAGAATTGTGAAGATAATTAATTTATAAATACCTACATATTATTAAATCAATTTATTTGTAACAGGTGATTTTTATTTTCTGATCAATATTTTTTTAATCATAATTTAATCATTATTATTTATGTATTACCGTATCACTCAGTAAGTGATCATTATTTTTAATGCTAAATCTAAATTTAAATTTTTATGTATAAATAAGCATGATTTTAAAATAAAAAATAAAAAATAATAATTACATGATTTTTTGTAAAAAATAAATATCGGTTTCAAGCCTTGCTTTTTTCTCTATTTTAAAAAATTGAAAAATGAAAACTATTAAGTAATTTATTTTTTTAAAGGTGTAACTTAAAAAATCAAAATATATTTATTTAATAAAAATTAAGCTTATTGCATTATAGATAATGGTTTAGGATCAACTTTCAAAGTTTTTTTTCATTATCATAAAAATAATAAAAATCGAGACAATGTTTTCATTACAATTGAAAGTATAAGTATATTTTGTTAATCCGGTTTCTGTTTCTGAAGTGTATCGTTATCAAAATAAATTTTGTAAATAATGCTCACTTGCGTGGTAGAAGTTCTGTTGATAGTCAAGCTTGCTTGTGTCGTATATTTCTCCCAAACAGCTATTCTAAAAATAGTTAATTTATTTTGACTCTTTACACTGGCAGTTTTCTTTTAAACTTGAAACATGTCTTATCTATGATTATCTAAATGAATTGATTTTCCCATGTTGGTCGCTTGGTACCATGGGTATTTATTATCTGATTAATATTTTTATAATTTAAAAATATATGAACTTTCAAAGGATTAATTTTTGTAAAATATACTTTTAAGAAAAATTGTTTTTATTGTTTTATGTACTGTAGAAAGTAATTAGCAAATTAAGGAACAATTTTCCAAAAATGCATATTGAAATTCTTTGTTTACATAAATAATAAAGTAATTTTTACTAATCTAATTTCCTGTCAAAAATCTGTGCCTGATAAGTTTTGGAAATGCAGTCAATCATCTTTTCAACTTGAATAAATTTCTATGTAGAAAGTTTTAAATATGGAAAAACAGCTATTATCCACTCGTTTACAAATTTATGTGGAACACATAAAGAACAATTAGAGTAAAATTTTTAGGGCAGAGAAGATTTAATTCAGTATTTTTTCTTTTAAATTGTACTAATTATATATTAATAGGAATTTTAAAATGCAAACTTTGTACACTTTTAGACATAATAAAGACTTGTATTTGTAATATACATAAATTTGCTGCATTTCTAATCACAAAGAGGCTAACCGACATTTTTGGTTGGTTGTTTATTAGATATAAAAAAAACTGCTTCGATGAGTGAAATATGTGATCAAAACTGTAAAGACTACTAAAAGACTCTATTTAAATTTAACATCATAACTCTGTCACTGATCATCAACAGATCACCAGGCATGAAATTCTTAATTTAATCAAATATGTCAGTTACCCCCTTTTGCTTGGTATGACAGTGCATGCATGTACATTGTATGTATGTTTATCAAAATTAATTTACGATCATAATTTTTATTTTGAGGGCAAAGTAGCTTCTAATGTGTTTTTGCATTATAATTTTTGTTTGATTTATAGAGCTTTAATTTGAAATATTAAAAAAAAATAAATAAAAAAAAGTTTTTCTGATAAATATCCTCTCGTTTTTTCGTCTTTAATTATTAATTTAACATTTTATTCTCTTGTAGGCAATAAATAGTAATGACAAAAAAAATAATAATAATAAAAATACATACTTTTCTGATAGTTGACCTTAATTGCAACTTCAAGAAAATCTTTTTTTTCTGAAAATTTGCAGTTCAAGAAATCATAATTTCTAATTAACTTTTTAAGGTTTTATATTATTTGATTCAGTTTATTCTATCCTGTTGTTTATATATATTTTGAGCTTTTAATATGAGATTTTTGTTTATTTTAGGAATTGAGTTTTGTAACACTCTGTTTTTCTTGGCTGTTGCCAAAACTGCCAGAGTCTAATTTAACATTAGCATGATAGCTTGTCTTTCTGCATTTTCTCAACTTCAGACAATGCTTTCAAATTATTTGTAATACAATTCAGCCTCATTTTCTTGTTATTTTTTGTTCTGTATGAAATTGATTTATTTTGTTTTTATAGGGAAATGATTATTAATAATCCTTCTAAAACTGAACCAAACAACATGCCTGATGACAATAAACAGAAAGCTTTAATCATCTTTGACCCCAACCAAAATCACAAACAGAGAAAGCGCAAGGAAAGGCAGGATTCTACTTCTCTTGATATGGAAAGGAAGTTTGTCCGGTAATACAAATTTATTATTATATGGTTCTATGTTTATAGTTTGAATAACTAATTTTAAGTTAGATGGTATATTGCGTTCATGGTATGTTGCATGCCAAGATCAACTTTATTGACATATTGTTCGATTCAAAGAATAAGAACTGATTGTTGTACTATAGAGTCTCTATAGTTCAAGTATCTATAATTTCCCATAAACCTATCGTTTGGAATTTTCCATGAATCCAAGAAAATTGTTTTTTCTTGCTATCAGCATCAGGCAGTTTTCCTGAGGGGAGGAAGGAGTGAGAAATTAATTAATTAATAACTGAGCAATTAATACCACCCAGCTATGACCTCATTTTTATTCGCATCTTCTATTTATTCAATTGCTTTGGCAACGTTCCTTTTTGGTAGGTGTTACCACTAGGCTGCATCCAACCCTAAGCAAACAAATTATATCCTTGATAACTGCATTGCAAAAATTGAGTAAAACAGTGAAAAATTTTACTCCTAAAGAAAAAAAAATTGTTCTATATAAATGTATTGGGTAGTTCCATATGAAATTTCTGTTTTTGGAAACAGGAAGTAAATAAAAAAAAAGTAACGAGCATATCAAATAAATTTTATTCAAAATATTTACCATATTTTTCAATATACTTCTAACAATGACCAACCAAATTTTCAATTGATTCTATCACTTTGAGTAATTTTGTGTCACATGATAAAATAAATTCAGAAATGCTATTTTTAATGTTTGAATTGTTGCTTAACTATTATCCTCAAACAAAGTTATCCAAACTCTGAAAAAAGTGGTAGTCTGTAGGGGATAGATGAGGAGAAGACGGGGGATGAGGTAGAAGGCTACCACGTAACACAGTATAGGTCTTATGTCATTTGCTGTTGATGAGTGCTGCCTGTTTGATCAAATTTTGATGCATTCGGTCAATTTTTTGGCTGTATGATGATGAATCAACAGTTTCCTTCTGTAAATGAGAAAAATTACAGAAGAAATCTCCTGAAGAAAATTTTGAAAGCCAATTCTTTTGCAACAGACCATCTAAACTATAAATTTAACATGGCCAATTTTTATCTTGAAGATAGAAAGACAACTGAATTCTATTCAGTCTACCCTCCCTTTTCTTTTGTGAATATGATTATACTCAATGGCTTTGGTTTGGAACCACTAGCATTGTCAGATCTAATTGCATCTAGATTTAATTGGCTTGCTGCTCTTGGTGAGAGCACACCCTTACTAAGATGTTACCCACCTCTACCTGATGAAATGATTGTTGTTTAAAAATATGATAAATTGCTGCCTTAACTCGTATTGGTACTGTACAGTAATTCATACATACTTAGTCCAAGCCTTCTTATATAAAACAATCCCTTTTACCAACAACTGTTATTGCATCGTATCAATGATAATCAGGTTTTACTCTTGAAGTTCTTTGGATTGTCGATTGAGTCTCTATTTCAGGTATAGTCTCTTGCACTGGGAAGCTGTAAGGAACCTTAGCAGTTGTTACATTTTGGTGCCTTTTTGCAATTTATGTAGCAGTTATTAGGTTTTAAACTCTTACAATTAAAAGAAAAGGTTAAAATCAAATACATGGAACAGGTAGAAGAGAACTGAATGGGGTCAGCACGAGACCGTAAATTGGAGAATGTGGTTGAAGGCTAAGATCTATAGCTCCAAAAAGAAATGTATGTTCATTTTACTGGACTTTAATTTTGTTTGGCCATTTTGGTTTCCACGTTCATTCCTTTGACCACTTTTAAGGTGAAGCGCTGAAAGGGTGAAGCAAAAGGGACAGATCTAGGATGTGGTATGTTGCCAAGTCTCTGAATATTAAGCCAGATCAATTATATCACATAAAAAAAAAAGCTTTTATTCGCCATTATCCAATTATTTTTTTCTTATTATCCTCCATTTATTAATATAAAAACAAACAAATAATAATTAGAATGGAATGATCTTTTGCCTTCCCAGCATTTTAAGATTGGTACCTTAATCATAGATCCTGGTGCCTCATTTGACTGTTGTCATCCTGTTGTTTTGTCACTAGTAGCTCGTGGCGTAGGCTCTGGGTTTGTAATATCCAAACCACAAAACTTTTATAATAAACAATGCTATCAATTATATGGGTAGAGAGATTAACAACTTAATCTGTTTTTGTAACATGGTATTTTAAAATACATTTGTCAATTAAATTATTTGAGCATGTAATTTCATAATTACGTGGATAATAATATTTTTTTTTTTTTATATTGGCTCACAATAATAAGTGTTTATAGCTTTGAAATTATCTGTCAAAACCATATGATAACTTTTCTTAACCTTAACATGACACTATAGGTACATCACATTTCCGATCTTGCGAAACTGACATGATCCAATGAACCCAATAAGGTATTAAATATGGTGTTCCTGAATTGTAGCAATAAAGTCAACTTTGAACAATCCAACTTGGAAAGTATTGATGAGCTGCTCTCTCCTCAAAAGAGGTCAGAAATTAAGAAGTGGATTCAAGACAGCATTAGATTTTCTTGTTCGATGTCACAAGGAGATAATTTAAGGTTTGACATAAAGATTCCTGTACATTGTTACTAGAAAGCTTTTTAAAGTCTACTGAGTCTAAGAATAGATTTTTTTTTTCTGAAATTCTAATTTAGTTGTCCTCTCTTTCTAAAGACCCCTTGGTTTTCTATACTACTGAGCTGATTGAAGCAATATGGGAGGGATGATATTTCAGATATTTAAAGGATGGAAAGAGTGTCAAATCTGCGTTGGAGATGAAGAGACTGGTCAAAGTACATCCCAATATATTATAGTAAAATTAGAATATCTAATTCAATATAAAATGAAACAAAGATTCGGTATGCAAACAAACTTTGTAATTTTAGGTGGTTGTTATTTTGCTTAGTGAAATATTTTCTGGAAATAGTTGATTTTTACTTAATTTTTGTGTGATACATGTAACTTATTTTCCTAACCTTTAAATAAAATTGATTTGAAAAAATGAAAAGCTAAGTCTATAAATCTATAGTTTTTTTTTTGTTTTTTTTTTTTAAGTTGAAATTGTGTCCTAACCTGTTCATGTACTGATGTTTTATGAATATTTGCAAAGAAATGCTATTTATAATAATAAATAATGATTTATAAAACTCATTAAGTTTTTATGACTTTATCCTTCCTATTATTAAATCATTAAGACTATATTCCTGTATTGAAAAATATACATTTCTGTTCTTATTATTTCTTATCATTGAAAAAAAAAACAGGGAAATTTTATCAATGTGCCCTCATGTATCCCAAGAGCAGGAATCATAGGTTATTGATAGATTTGCCAACCTACTCATGCCAGAGTGATAAGGTGGAGGTTTATCTCATGGGTCTGTCACAGAATAAAAGTCAACCAACCCTGGTTTTGAACTGGTGTCACTTCTCACTCAGCAATTATCTGCAATTACAAGGATCCCTTCTTAGCAAACCCAAATCTACAAGCGCAAGGACTTGTTAGGAGTTGAAATATCTCTTGACTGATAAAACAATCAGAAACTAACATTTATCTACCTAAATATTATAATAATAATGTTTATTCACTAATAATTCTAATGAATAGGATAACTTAAGAGGCTTATCTTAAATTAATCTCAAGAAAGTTTTCTTACATTTATATATTTCATTAATTTCAAATAACATTTTCAAATAACTGTGAACAAAAATGCTGAGTCCGTTTCACTTATTAATAGTCGAAAGTGAAGAAAATACACTTTAAGTGCCATAAAAATCCATGCAGCAATAAAACATCTTGCAACCTCTAATAGTCGTTTTTCCACAAAACACTGAACTGAATTGAACTTGAGATTCATAAGATGATAATAAATGATATAATATATTTTTATGTAAAATAAATAAATTGTTAATTTTTCTTTTTACAACTAACTTGCACTTTTCAGCTCTAATAGTGAGGAGCGACCTTTTACAAAAGTTGAGGAAAAAGTAGCTGGAGATGGGCGTGATTCTATGAGGAGAGTTAACAGTCATGAAGACTTCTCAAAAGTTAAAAACACAACTCACCAGGTATTTTTTTTTATTAATCTAATGTATATTAACTCAAGCATATACATGTGTGAGGAGAGTCAGAATTTTGCGAACAGGAGTATACTATCATTTTAAGGTCTTCAGTCAAATTTTGACATTTTTTAGCTGTTTTGAAAGAGAAGGTCTTCCTCTATTTTTTAATATAAACGATCTTTGTGTCAAAAGTAACAAACAATCTGTCAATGCAAAAGTAGCTTTAAAGGATAACGAATAAAATCCTAACGAATTATATTCAAGCATAGCCTCTTCGAAACACTTTTGTTTCTGTAAAACC
The DNA here is from genome assembly GCA_003667255.2 of Euschistus heros. Taxonomy (NCBI): domain Eukaryota; kingdom Metazoa; phylum Arthropoda; class Insecta; order Hemiptera; family Pentatomidae; genus Euschistus; species Euschistus heros. The sequence goes on along the minus strand of RCWM02000878.1, from coordinate 33,554 downwards.
TTCAGTTAGATCCTAATCATTTTGTTTCACTAAGCTATTGACAAACTAATAGTTGCCTGTAATCTTGTATGTAAATTTTATTATTATGTTTTTCTTCTTTAAAACCTTGTACAATTAATTAAAAGGTGTATTACTTACATCATATTTTATAATATAATAGCAGCCATAAATTTTGTTTGATACTTATCCCTCAGTTGCGAATAAAATTAGAGTTTATAAGTATATTAAATTATACTGTTTATTATATTAATCTTATACTGTTTTTATTTATTGATTACATTTATCATTATGAATTTGGATACATTTTGATTTATTTGTTAATCTTACTGAAATTATTCTAAATTTTTATTTATTTTTTTAAATAACTATTTTAGAGTCGAAAAATCACCGAACCATTACATGAACGTAACTGCTGCTCACCAGAGAGGAAAGAAGAGGAATACTCCGTAGGAGAACAACTTACTACTACAGTTGGTTATGCAAGTGATTTGTATGATGACAGTGAGCATGAGAGAAGGCGTAACAGTGAGAGATTCGCTCCTCAGGCAAGAAGAAGACGGGCTAAACATTATAGATCTTCTCAAGCAAAAGTTAGTATTCTATTTTATTTAACTTTTTTTTTATTTTAAGCTAGTTTCCATGAATTATCATGTATCACATTTGTAAAATAGTTTCTTAAATGATCAATACTACTTATTCTTAGTTAAATAACCTTTATTTGTACATTTTATCTGTGATAAATTGTTAATATAATAAATTTTTTATCAGGAAAATGATTCCACATCTGGACATAAGCAGAAACACACTTTTAAGCACCAGTCTTATCACCTGAATAGTACCATCATTTATAATAATCTTCCAAGTACACCACGTGATTTTCCAACTATTGATAACAAGGAATCATTTAAGGTTAGTACTTATTCTTAGATTAGTTTAAATTTTTAAGGTATAAAAAGAAAAACAAGGGTATTGTAAAACTAGGAATTGAGGAGTTGACATGCAGAATGGACATCCATCCCATCCAATATGACACTAAAATCGGTGTTTAATTTCCTGGGGCAGGAATTTTTTATAATTTTATTTAAATATTTTTGTGATTTTAAGAACTGATTTGACAAAGAAATAAATGTAAAACTTTTTTTTACAAGCCATCTTCCAGACAAGTCATGAATATAAAGAATGGGTGGAGGAGTGCAGAGGCAGGAAGCGCAAAAAGGCGGGAGAATTCTGGAGGGAGGTGACGGCCCGGGGATCATGCCCTCCCCTACTGTAGCACCTTCCCGCAGATCCTGGGATCGTCACCGCACAGAATGGGTTTAAAAAATAACAAATTAACATAGGAATTGGGTATGAATATCTGAGAAGGGTATTAATTAGAGATGGGCCAACTAGTGGGCTACTTTTGCTGTTAGCAATAATCATGGACTAGTCAGCTATTTTATTTATTTATATTTCTATGGTTAAAATGGGTTGATTGAAATGGAAATATAGCCTTATTGATTATAATTTTTATTTTAGAATCATCTTTACTGTTTTTTGTTATTTATTCTATGAATTGGAGCTCTCTTTTTCGTAATCAATTATCAAACTTTAAGAAAGATTCTGATATTAACAAAAAAATAAATGTGATATCTTCTACAGTATTGAATAAAGAGCTCATATAAACTTTGTATTTTTTTTTTGTTAATGATAGTTTTTAAATTTATTTGGATTCATAATAAAAAAATATTAATTCTTAATAGAAATGTAATGTAGTTAAGAAATATTAAATATTAAAAAATAAATTAAATATTAAAAAATATTAATTCTTAATAGAAAAGTAATGTAGTTACTTAGATTGCCTTCTTCTGCCATTTTAAACATCCTAAAATAATTCATATATTTCAATCTCCACCTCCATATGACTTAACTGAAGTTTTAAACTGTTTCGAAACTGTGGATCTTTTCTATAACATCTTCTATTCTAAACATTATTCTCTGGATTTAAATTTTTTTTTTTTTTTTTTTTTTAATTCATGTATATTATTCATCTTACTTTTTGATTCATTCAAATCAAATGCAATTTTGAGGTATTTGCTTACAATTTTTGTAGACTTTTAAGGTTGAGTGCCCTAATATTTTCCTAAATCATCTTCTTTCAAATATCGTTTTAGTCAATAACTTCTCAATTCTTCCATTTTTGGTGATTCTAATTATATTGTAGTTTTATGATTATATATATATCCATAGTTATTCAGACTGAATTTAAGAAACTATATTTGTGTTGTATTCTTTTCAGGAACCTGAACAGGAAGAGGAAAGGTCACCGTCACCAATATCAGGAGTTTCAAGCCCTACTTTAGATATGAATACTTTTCCAGAGAGTGACAATGAACCTGTGACGGCATGGAATAACATTTTAACTCCTGTAATCTTTCAACTATTTTTTATTGCAGAGAATATACTTTTATTAATAAGATATTATAAATTACTTTTGATTTTTTCCATTACAGTCAGAAGAGAGGTTGGTGTCTCCACGGAACTCAATTGTTATGAGCAAGAGGACTTTTACTGCTATGCAGCCTGAAGATGATCCAGTTATTTCAGATCTGACAACACAAATCACTAAGTAAATATAACATTTTAAAGTTTTTTATAAGAATGGTTGAATTAGTTGTAACTTTTAGAGCATTTGTTAGTTAACAGAAAATTATTTTTAAATATGAGAAGCACAGTAGCTCAGTGAGTAAAGCAGCTGACTGCCAAGTTCCTAGGCCTGAGTTCGACTCTGGCTGAAGGCAGAAAAGTTTGTCCTTATAATATCTTTCTATGAATCAGTTATATTTTTCATTCATATATAAATAAATCTAAGGTAACTCTTATAAGAAAATGTCCAACAATGGGTGATAAAATACATGTGCTTAGTTACACTGATGATTTGATACTGATTTATCAAGATGCAGAAACTATTCAATTAAACACAACATTACTCATAAAAGCTGGTAAAGGAGTTGGTTTTGTAAATAATACTGATTAGCTGTAATCATTGTTTTGTTAGCAGTAGGAACTGTGGTAATTTTTTCAATATAAATGCATGAGGGATTAAATTTGAATATGTAAAGCAGTTTTAAGTATTTAAGGTCTCCAATGTCTAGAAGAATTAAAGTCAAGAAAAAACAAAGGCAATATCTAAACACTTGTTATTTTTTGCTCACAATACAACTTATGCCGATCTCAAAATAAATTGAATTTGCACCTGCTGTCCACTAAGTTAAAATTAGGATTTAAAAGACTATTATCCTACAGCCTTTTAAGATTTCTGAATGAGGTTGCTTATGTCAAGTGAAAAACAGTCATAAAGTTTTCTAAAATAAATTAGTTTGTAAAATGTTTGCCCAATAAAAGATGAACACACTTGATAATTTTGAATTCCACAATGCTAAATTATGGGTTATTTGTCAAGTGGGAGTAGCTGAGATAATAGTAGCCTAAAAGTTTAAATTTGTTGGTAAAGTTGTTGGATTTAATAATAAATGAATTCCAAAAAGGTAATCAGTCTTGAACCAGTGGGTATATGCTTGAGGGGTAAATGATGAGGTAGATGGGTGGATTGTGTCAGAGATCAGTGGTCAGTACCAAGCCTACGAGTTTGCTAAGCCTTATTATTTATTAATTTATATGAATAAATCTGAATAAATGAAATTAACCTTTCAACACAGTCGTAACTCAACTATCTCTAAAAAATACACATTTGGAAATAAACTATATATACAAATAATGTAATCACACTAATTGAATTTTTATATTTGTTTAGCTTGAAGCGGAAGTTGAAGAAATATGAAGATGGTTTTGAAAAAGAATTTGGTTTTAAGCCTTCCCACGCTGATAAAATGGCCAATCCTGACACAAAGAGAATGTGTGCTATGCTGAGTAAACTTCGAAAACAGCTAAAAGGTGAGCTTTGGAAGATGTATGGTTTTGATTTTAAATGGTTTGCTTTTTTAAAATATTAAGAGTTGTCCTAGTTACAAATCTACAAGATGTATTTTTTTCTTTATAGGAATTTCAAATAATGCATGAGCATTTAAAAATGGAATGATCTATAAAATGTAAAAACAATTTTCTATACCATTTTGGGACTTACGTAGACATTCCACCAAAGTTAAGAACATTTGTTGTAGTCCAAAACAGCTTTTGGCTTTATTTTCTTCTCTCCTGTTCTTCTATCTGTTTTTTTCTGTTTGCCACATATCTGCCAAATGAAATGTAGATAGCATTCAAATGTCCCTTCTGTTGCACCATTTTAGTGCTAACAATTTTCTCGATGCAAACCGGAAACTATGTTCTCCTTTTTTTAACTTCTCCTTTTTCAGCATTTGTTTCCTAATTCAACAAACTGTACTGCAACAGTTCATGCCCTTGTTGAATAACCAACAAAAGAGGTCCGGGCTGCTATACCAGTTGTCGATAAATATAGCGTGGCCCTTTTCCAGATATGGCTCTAAAAGAGTGACAACTATATCACCAGATACCCCTAGACCAAAGTCCTTCACGTCAGTTGAGTGGCCTGTATAAAATATAAAAATCTAATGCGTAGGTAGTAGAATCACACTCACAAAGCAAAAAAATTTTTATTCTGAATCTGTTGCTGATATTTGTTATTCTGGTTCATCATTATCAGATTCTGATGAAAAACTGGATATTGTGGGGTCTAAAAAGCGGTGACTCCAGCAGATGTTGATGAAACAGCAGCTACTAATTCTCTTTCAATATCTGAACCTTCATCATTACTTTTTTCATCTAAACCACTATTCTATAAAAGATCTTGCAATTCAGAACTAGAAAAAAACCGTTTTCTTAACATTGTGTTTGAGAGATCAAACTAGACTGAGACAGTCGAGTAGGTAAAAAGGTTCACAAAAAACAGGTATAAAAGGCCTGAAGACTAACGGAAAGAAGGCTGGCTAAAATTGAAAAGGAGGTTCTTACTCTCTCTTGTTCGGCTTATACTTGGGCAAGAACTACCTTCAGACCTAGCCCGGATGTGAAAGTAGATATTTAAATATACTTTATTCTAATTTCAACCATTATTATTATTTTACTTTAGAGGTACTCATGAGAATGTTTGGTATTCTACAAATCTTTCTTTTTTTTATTTTTTTGTTTTTAATCTATGTAAATACCAATTAATATATTTATTCTTTTAGCAACAAAAGAAGAATGCAGTAAGATCATAGGATTTGAAAGTCAATCTAAGGGATCTGTTATTAAAGAAGCTGTAGTCAAGGATATTGAAAAGGTGACTTTCTCCTCCTTTTTACTTATTAAATTATTTTATTTTATAGCTTAAGCTATTTTTATAATTTAGTAATACCAAACTTTTAACTCTAATTCCTTAATGATATCTAGAAGTTGGCTGATAAACGTGCTCTTGCGGGGCGTAGTGAAGTGATTGAAAATATGAGTCCAGAAGAAGTGATAGAAGAAAAGTGTGTAATGCAGAAGGCTCTTCTTGGCCTCGAAGCTGCGTATGGCAGACCTGGGTCCAAGGAGGAACGTGAACTGGTCCGTGGTTTATATGATCGCTATAGGGCTCTTAAAAGGGCTCTTCTTCGACATGCTCCTGTAAGTAAAACAATTTTTAAAAAGAAAAAAGATAGTTGGAGTATGTGGTCATACATAAAAAAAACAATATAATAAATATGACCAACTATCTTCTTCCTTATATAATTACGAATAACGAAATTTCACCATTATGATCAAATTTTGAATTACCATTTCATCATTATGTGATTCCCTTTCTGAACAATAGTTTTCTCCATCCATAGATTCTTTCTCTTTATGATACCCATTGACGTTTAACAACACTACTTAATTTGATATCCATTATATAGGCTTACATTTTTCACTTAATTTATTGCATTTCATTTGTTCCTTTCAATTCAAAGATTTTTTATTAACAATATCTTTTTGAGTTTGTATCGTTTGGATGAACTGTTTTATACTAATTTGATTACTCCATATATTTAGTAACCATGTTCATGATTACGAAAGTTATGAATAATTTTGAAATTTCCAATCACCATATTTTTGATGCTTTGAATTCAGTGAAATAATTTTAACTTTCAATAACCTCAAAATTTTCATAGCTGTATTTTAATTTTTCATGTGAAATTATTGCTTTGATATTTACATTATTCATTATCAACAAATCAAACAATAATAGCTGCGCTAAGCTTCATTTTTATTTATAAAATATGAAATCTTAGAATTAGGGTTATTGATTTTTTATATTTTTAATTTTCATATAAAACAATCCCATAGATTTTTTTTTTTTTTTTTTTTTTTTTTTTTTTTCATTTGATCAATATGTATCTAAAGGAATCTGTTTTAAGAATATTATTTTTTTATTTTAGTCGAAGGTGAAGGAGAGTGTTTCTGAATTGGGCACTATACTTGAACACGAAGCAATGGAGTTCAACCCTGCTCAACCTAGGGCTACCACTCCTGCAGCTACGACTTCTTCTGACACTGTAGAAGAATCGCCATCTGAGTCACTCCTTGCAGATCTTCATGCTCTACCTCCGTAAGTATTCATATTGATTTTTAATTGTTTCATGGCTTCATTTTATGTTCAGATTTATCCTAGTTAATTTTAAAGATTTGGGAAGTTAAATTATCAACTATTCTAAAAAGTCATTGACATTTTTCTTAACATTCAGGTGTTTTTTCAATTTGACCATAGTATTTTTGACATGCCTATGTCCACAGATGTTTTAAACTATAAATAGTAGAATAAAGAAGTTATTGTAATATATTTTTAAAAAATGTTGATCCAGCAGATGTTTAGATATATCTGACTTATAGCATATACACCTGTTCAAATCTGTCCTGTGACATTATGTTTATTTGGTGTCTTCATATTGAATTAAGTTAATTTAATTTTGGTTTTACTTTGACTTGAATATTAGAGGTTGCCTCCAACCTATAGTATAACTTGCCCTTCCTGTCTTAGTTTCCATGTTTCCATCACCCTGAAGAGACCTGGAAGAAAGTCGAAATTTCAGAACTCCATTAAAATATTTTTATTTTTTTTTTCACTTGAACATGTTTTTTTTATCTGCTGACTGCATCCCAGATCATCTTCTCCGTAAATATCCTGGACTCCAATAAAGATCCATTCATTCCAACTGCAGAAATAAAAAGTTTTTTTATTATATCTATGTCAAAGATCTATCACTGCTAGGATATTTAAAACTTTTGATGTTGATGTTAAGATTAGTAACTCAAATATAATTTAATTTTTAAAAAATTGAAGGACAAACTTTTGAGTTAAAGTTACTCAAATATATTTTATCTTTACTGTGTTATTGTTTTTCTTTTCTATTTCTATAATTTAGTTTAAGGTTCATTTTGAGCTTCTAATTGATGATTGATTATAAATTTTATTTTAAAACTATTCCTTTTTTTTTACTCACTATGATTATTTTTTTTAAAAACAGACTGCACTTTTCATGAAGTTTTTGAAAGTAAGTTTTTAACATCCTGTCTTCTCTTCAAATCATCCAGTTGTAACACCCCTTTTATTAGGTATAGGCCTTGAATGGTAAGTCATTCTCTCATTCTGAATCCTGAGAAATTTATTCGACCAAGACTCATAGAATACTTCAAATACTTACAAGGGTACAAATACACACTCAGTCTCTCACGGATCTTGTTGGCAATTTTTTTGGAGGTTCCTCGTCAAAAAATATTAGACATGTATTTTGCCGTTCCGACCAATGGGCCCCTAGAAGCCGAGAAAAAAAATAAAATATCATTAAAATAATTTATTTTATATCCCCAGTTTAAGAAATGATATCGACATGATTCTTGCACCAAGATGTTTAGTTCTGATTGCGGATTTAAGGAAAAATACAGCCGCTCCATAGATTTTGGTTTAGGTTAATTAAATTCCAAAAAAATGATTAGATTTTCAAGCAAACTGCCTCTATAGATTTTTTTCACCCAAAAATTGACTTCAGATTCTAATTCAGCACCCTCAAAAACATTGAAAAACGCTTATTCAATAAAATCAAAGAATATAATTTTTTTCACCCTCTTCGAGGAAAATGAAATTTTTAAACTTAATATTGGTTACATACCTTTAAATCACCATTACTTTGTCACGCAATTAACTGGTTGGTATCGCTGGAAAGAGGAGAGCCTCAGATTTCTTTTGATGTATATAAATTTAAAATTTGATGAACATAAACCTGTTAAGAAAATTGGAAAATCCGAAAAACATTTTGATTTTTAACTTGGGTTTGAAACCAAAGACATTTCAAGCGTATTACCACCCTATATTTCCTGTAAAAAAAAAAAGTTGATAATTTTAACCATCCAAACGTAATTCATGTTTTTGTCAATTTAAACAAAAGTTGCCTACCAACAACAAAAGTTATCGGATTAAAATTCAGTATTCAAAAGAACCCTTAAATACAAAATTGCATTCAAATAGAAAAATAAAAATTCATTAGCTTCAAAATTTGCCTGACCAAATAAATGGTAGGCAACTTTTGTTTAAATTGACAAAAACATGAATTACGTTCAGATGGTTAAAATTATCAACTTTATTTTTTTACAGGAAATATAGGGTGGTAATACACTTGAAATGTCTTTGGTTTCATCATCCTATCTGGTTTCAAACCCAAGTTAAAAATCAAAATGTTTTTCAGATTTTCCAATTTTCTTAATAAGTTTTTGTTCATCAAATTTTACATTTATATACATAAAAAAAAAGCTGAGGCTCTCCTCTTTCCAGTGATACCAACCAGTTAATTGCGTGACAAAGTAATGGCGATTCAAAGGTATGTAACCAATAATCGGTTTAAAAATTTCATTTTCCTCGAAGAGGGTGAAAAAAATTATTTTTTTTTTGATTTTATTGAATAGCGTTTTTCAATATTTTTGAGGGTGCTGAATTAGAATCTGAAGTCAATTTTTGTGTGAAAAAATCCATAGAGGTAGTTTGCTTGAAAATCTAATAATTTTTTTAGAATTTAATTAACCTAAACCAAAATCTATGGAGTGGCTGTATTTTTCCTTAAATCCCCAATCAAAACTAAACATCTTGGTGCAAGAATCATGTCGATATCATTTCTTAAACTGGGGATATAAAATAAATTATTTTAATGATTTTTTTTTTTTTTTCTCAGCTTCTAGGGCCCATTGGTCAGAACGGCAAAATACTTGTCTAATGTTTTTTGACCAGGAACCTCCAAAAAAATTGCCAACAAGATCCGTGAGAGACTGAGTGTGTCCTCCCCTTGTTAGACCACCATCCAAGCTTGCCACTACCTGTTAATTTGTTTTCACAAACATTTAAATCAGCACTAACTTAATCCTTATATCTGCATCTTATGTTCTAGGTTGGCCATGGGCTTGTTGGTTTGTTAAAAATAAAAATACTAATGCATTAAAATAAACCCATTAAAAATACTTTTTCAGTCATTACAATACATTACAAATTCACTATTTAATCAATTTATTGTCTGATTTAATCTTCTTTATTATTTCAGGCATCAGTTATTAGAGCTTGCCAAGACCACAAGGGAAGAGAAAAAGCGACTTAGACGAAACCTCCGAGAATATGAACAAGAATTTCTGGCAAAGACTGGCCGAAAGCCACAAAAGGAAGATAGGCAATCATTGGACACCCTCTATCTTGAATATAAAAATGTTAAAGCCAAACTGCGGTTCATCGATGCTCTTGTCGCCAAATTAAAATAAATATTATATCTTTTTGTTTTGGAACACATTTCTAACATTTATAAACAATTTGTGATTGTTATATATTTTTTCACATTTCAGTAATACCTAAGAAGTGTTAATTTGGATAATTATTTTCAAGTGAATGACTACTTGTTTCAAGACATTTTTACTCAGTGAAATGAACTGATGTTTTTTTATGAGGACTATGTGAACTTTTCTTTTTTTTTTCCTTTTTTTAATAATATTTATTTTTGTTTATACCACAATGAACCGTAATTGTATATTTTATTTAGACATACATTGTTATAGTTCCTTTTTAATTTACTAATGATCTGAACAAGTAGGTCTGTAATGTATTTATTTTATAATTTATTTTTGTCTAATATTTAATAATTCTTTAATACTTTTATTATTATTAACAATATTTATTAATTAAATTAAAAACTACATGGTTTCATAAATAATTTGATTGCCAAAATAGGTGTCATGGATTTGTTAAACATTTTCTGATGCCAATACTTCTCACAAGGAGAAAACCCAAATTGTTAAGTATTTTATTGACTTCTGTGTCATGGATTTGCATATTGCATGTTACTTTAGTGTTGTGTACTATTATAAATTTATCTATTAAATATTTTTATACAATTAGATATTTTTAGGTTGAAAAAATACTTGTGCATTATTTAGGATTTTTTTATTAACAAAATTTAGAAGTTTTATAAGAAACACAATGTTTTGTAGTGTTATGACTACTACTATCACCGCAGCAGTAGATTTTGGTTGGATAAAAATGTTTTATGGTTTTAGTCAGCCTATTTTTTTATTCCTAATTTAATTACTTTTTTCCTTTAAGAATACAGCATGCTCTCTTTTTTTCTGGCATCCCCAGGAATGAGCAATATATAAGGAATAATGCTGGACAAGGGTTATTCATTTTTTTCTAAATTAATATATATTTTTTATTGTCCAAGCTATGAAATAGGATAAAAATTATTCAAAAGACATATTCAGTTTAAAAAATGGTGTTAGATATTTATAAATATTTAAAAAAGGATTGTAAATCAACTGTTTGAAATATTAAGATACAGTAACTTCAACTAAAAGAATACGAACTTTGTTTTTTGTTTTTTTATGTTAAAACATGATTTATAAATATATTTTGAATCCATTTATATTTGTTTTCTTCGCTGTATGCTTTTTCTTAAGCTAACTTATCTTCATTATTTAATATTTTATCAACTGTTCTATTTTCACTTGTATTCATGTCAATATATTGATAAGATTGTTATTTACCTATGATCATTAAAATGCTATTAAAAAAAAAAAAAAAAGAAGAAGAAGAAGGAAAAGAAAGAAATTTATTTTATTCTAATGTGGTTGCCAGTCAAGGGAGATATAATGCTGTTAATAGTATTTAAAAGTCTATTTTTGTTTTATCAATTTTAGATTTATGTATTTCCATTGTGGCAAGAAACGCTGCACAACAAGTGCTGGAACATATCAATCTTGATATCGGAATATGATGAAAATTGGTCCTGAATGGTTCAACATTTGTTTTAACTTTGTTTTCGATAGTAAATCCTTACATTAGAGTGGTTTCAACAATTTTAATGTACTTTGAATTTGGTGTGCTGTGAACACTTTTATTTTGTGTCCATCATTGGCATTCACATCTTAAAACATTTTTTTTTTTTTTTTTTGTGTTTCTAGTGGATTAGCTATTAGTTTTAGATTATCTGTTGATGTTGATATAAAATATTTATTAAAGTTCATTTCCTTATTTGGTAAATAACTGTAACAATCATCTATGAAATGGAAAAATGTATGTGGTTTTCCAGTATTCAATCAACTTTTTCCTTTAAAAAATCTTTATATCATGAAAAAAAGAAAAAAAAGAAAATACTATTGTATTGTAGTATTATGTTCACTGCTAAAACTTGCTCTTAATCTACACTTATCTTTGTATGATTATGAGAAATTCTTAATATCTGTTTGAGAAAAGTAATCCAGAATGATAATCATTTGGATGCTAATTAGTAAACTATTTAAAAGTTTTATCTCCTTTTTTTTATTTCAAAATTTTTGATAAATCTAGAGAGAACTTGTCCCTGGAGTACTCTTGTAAAATTATTAACATAAAAATATTTTATCATTTGCAATGTGGGAACCATGATTATGATTTTTGGTCCTAAATTTAAAATTGATATATTGTATAGAAGTAAATATTAGGAGTGAAAATGTCCTATTCCACATGTTAAAGAAAAGAGAAGATAAAAGTTTAAGTAGTAAGTTAGACATGTTGTTATCTTGGACGTGAATCAGAGAAAACTATTTGCATGTAACCAAAAAATGTAATGTTAATAAAAATAGTTATTGTTTGTATGAAATTTTAAATTACTTGTACAATTTATTACAAGTAGTGATGTTTGTTTATGTTATTGCCTGATATGATTAATTAATTAGTTGTACTTTGCCATTGGGTAGTATTGACCAAAGTATTTATTTCAGTTTTTTTTTCTTAATTTAAATAGTATACATGTAATTGTATATTGCTTCTGAAAAATGTCTGTTGATATCACCTCTGTGATTCCTGTTCTAACAAGGGATTTGTGATCAATTTACTTACTAACTGACTTGAAATATTTACTGGCAACGTTAAACTTTTAAATATTTTTGTGCATTAATTTTTTGTAGTATGTGATTATAAGCATTATACTTTTTTTGTACAACAGGCATTCAGAATTAAATGATCTAGTCTTAGTATTTCACTTTATTATTATTTTTAAAAATAAATATTACAATTTGATTAATTCATAATTGTCATTGTTGATGTATTTTAAGTTTATATTTTGTTGAATTAAAAAAAAAAAAATAAATAAAAAAATGTATAATACAGAATACATTTTTATACTACATATTTGTTAATTATTGGAGGGGAAGAGATGATCCATAATTGAAATAGTTTCATGAAGTCTACAGAATTTATAATACTTCTGAGATAATAAGAACTTACACACTAAGCAATATATACAAGATAAAAGTACATTTTTAATAATAAAATATTAATTAATGAAATTTTAGGTTTCAGTTATACTAGACTGATTTTTTAAAAATATTAATTATTAATGCAATGTGCTAATGTAGGTGCATACATATTGTGTATAATATTTATATATCAGATATGTATGCTCTTGGGTTTTGTACTTTGGAATATATAAACATTGTACTTTTGACTGTGGGCTGTTATTAGTATTTTTTAAAAGAAGAGAGTATTGAAAAATTTATTGGGGTTGTTGAAATGGAACTCTCTCGTCCTTATTGTTCCATTAAGAATTTTATTATATATTACAATATACTGTTATTCGACCAGTTTATATAATGATGTATATTATTGCACATTTAATCTCTGTTATTTGCTGATGTTTTTAATAAGGTGTATATGTGTATTTATTTTAATATGCTACATTCTGATAACATGTTTAATTAGTATTCATGAGTAATGACACTATCAAACATATAATGGATATATATATATAACAGATTTATATAAATAAAGTTTTATTTATATATCATTGCAATTTTTTATAAAACACCTTTCTCATTTAAAAAAAAAATTATTTTTATCTATTTCATCACAGTTACTTGATGTATTATATTTTATATTGTATATACAGTTGTAAATTTCAATAAATAATTTTAAAAAAAGAAAAAAAAAAATTACCTGTATCTTCTTTAACATGTTGACTGTGGAGTCTTTCTACCAGGGTTCTTTCTCTATGCTGCAAGTATTTATTTCATAAATACTTTTTTTTGGCACTGTTTAACACCTACCATAAATAACTTCACAAAATTTTATTTTTTTCTATTAAAAAAAAAAATATGATGATACGTAATCCTCACCTGCCTCAAATGAGGCAGACCATCTTTCATTCGAATGAGGAAACACTATAATGAAATGAAATAGCCCTTTATTTATTCAAAATAAATTGTATGCATGATTCAACAAATAAATATTCAATATTGAAATAGGAGAAAAGAAAAATATAGACTTTTTGTGTAAAGGCTTATGTTCTAAAAATGTAAATCATATATATGTTTTTTTTTCCCTTCCTTTCTTTCATGCATAGGACTTCCATTTCGGGAGTAATAGTCATTACTTCCCGAGATGACTGGCCCTATTGGGTACAAAAATACCATAGTAACATGTTTTTAATAAAAAAATAGAGTAAATGATTGCTTTCAATAATCTATTCACAGTATCGAAACATTTTGGTTTTAAAAATAATTATTTTCCTCTGTATTTTGTTTTTAATAAAATTTCATAATTTGCCCTATTACAATTACGAAAAAAAAAAAAAAAAAAAAAAAATCGACGAACCTCTAAAAAATGTTTTATTTAACCTCTAAAAATGTTTTATAATAAATATAAATAGATTTTAATTAAAATGGTAAACAATAATATATGTATAAGCAATAATAATTAATGTGAAACTTAGCTTTAAAAGAATTATTTTAAAAAAACACAAAAACAGTAGAATTGAATTGAGAGGCAAAAAATGTAGGTCAAATACAAATCTTTGCTTGATGTCATCAAGGACATGTCATCCCAAGTCAACCTGTCATACTGTGGCTATGAAAAATATTAGCACACAGTGTTTAGTAAAATAAAAGTTAAGTAGTAAGTCAGACTTGTTATCTTGGAAGTGAATCAGAGGAACTATTTGCAAGTAACCTAATAATGTTATGTTTAAAAAAATAGTTTATATATATATATATATATATACCGGGTGTCCCGAATTTGAATGGCAAAACTTCAGGAACTTATAGGGGACCGAAATACGAAATACTAAGACAAAAAGTCCTTAAGAGATTTGCTCGTTTTTGCTTAGTTTTAGAGAAAATCGCAAAAAAAGAAAGAAAACAAAAATGTTACAAGTAGCGATTATCACCTTTCAATGTTCGTCAGGCTAGGCAGTGAGATATGTAAACACTTAATGTTATCCTGTACATTCTTTTATTTGTTTATATTTTGGGCTTCCTTCTAGGATCATGATTCCTAAATTAGTCTTTAGTCAGTTACTCAGATACTTTTGTGTGAATAGCATCAGCCACAATGCCGCATACATATTCTAATGTTGAATACGCTGATATGATTTTTGTGTATGGTTTCTGTAACGGTAATGCTTAAGAAGCGGTGCGGGAGTATGCGCGCCGATTTCCAAATACGAGTAGAAGAGTGCCTAATCGACGAGTCTTTTCGTTAACTTTTAATAGACTACGAGAGACTGGGCCATTCTTAATACGTAATGAAGGCGACCAATTTCAGGCAGCAATAAGAGCAGATTATCGGAGAAAAAATTGTGTCCAACGCCACTTCGATAACAATCCTGAGACTAGCATCCGAAGAGCATCTGCTGCATTAGCAATATCGCGGCAAGCAATATGGCGAACTTTGAAAGGTGATAATCGCTACCCATAACATCTTCAAAAAGTTCAGAATTTATTACCTCAAGATTATGTCAAGAGATCGAATTTTAGTAACTGGTTTCTTGACAAAATTCGCGTTGATAATTTATTTCCATTAAAAATTATATGGAATGATGAAGCTACCTTTACAAGAGAAGGAATTGTTAATCAAAGAAATTATCATGTACGGGCTCTTGAAAATCCCAGAGCTATTATAGAGAATAGGTTTCAGCATGAATTTGCTATTAACGTTTGGCTTGGAATTTGGAACGGATTACTGGTGGGACCATATTTTTTACCTGGAAAATTGAATGGTATCACATTTTTTGGAGAACGACTTTTCTAATTATTCAGATGACATTCCCTTACAGCAGCGGATTGAAATGTGGTTCCAACTCGATAGATGTCCAGCTCATTATAGCAGAGTAGCTCGAGCTTGGCTGGATATAAATTATCCACAACGATGGATTGGACGTGGAGGAGTAGTACCTTGGCCACCCAGATCACCTGATATGACACCCATGGATTTCTTCGTATGGGGAACCTTGAAGCAGAATTTATTCGGTGTCAATCAACTCAAGAGAACAATTAAGAGACCGAATCATAGATGCAGAGATTATCTCCTTTGATACTATTTTCACACACTGAAAATATGTTATCTCGCTGTTGCTCGAGATGATCATGTTTCTCTGTTTTAAAACTTTACCAAAGATTGCTGTCTAGGTTGCTGAGAAGTCGAGTATAAACAGCAAAGAAGGCGCTGAGTTATTTAAAATTTCGATTGCTAATTTTGGTAGGTGTCATTGAAACTAAGTTACTCTCGATGGTAAGAACAGTTGACAATTGACTATAGTCAAATCGCTTCACACTGTTAAGTGATTTCCATTTGTCCTAATAAAATCTCCAGCTTTCTTAAAAAGAGATTTGCACCAAAGTCCCTTTCTGGAGTTAGAGAGATAGTATACCGCTTTTGAAGTCTGTGGCAACCTCCATTTTTGTTGCCTATTATTTGGCGTAACGGACGGAGATACCTGCTTCTAAAGATTTATAAATCAAACCGTATAAAAGGAAAACCTTAATGGCGTGTTTCTCAATCGGGATGACGTGAAATGAAAAGAAAATTATAAAAGTCTAACTGCAAACAAGAAATAATACCTTTTAACATTTAACATGCATAATTATTGCTTTATAATAAAATTAAAAAATCAGGCTTCTTAGATATGTAATTTCCAATGAAAACATTAAACATGATCCTTAGTTCTCTCCAAGAATTCAATATACCAAAAAAATAGGGACTCGATTGCCTAGAGAGTTGGGGTGAGGGTAATGAAGGTCGTGGGTTCGAATCCCCCCTGGGCGGGTTAAAATTTATTTCGTGGCGAACCAACGGATAAATCTTGACCTTCCCACCCGGGCTAGAATAGGTTAGTAACCTATGCACTTCTTTTCTCATCTAGGGAATTAAGTCAAAGACATGTGGCTATTCGAAACATTAAATATGGACTTTGAGGGACCATTCCCCAGTGAATCGTAAAATAATTAGATATTTATTGTAATTTGAGAGAATTCTAGATGTTCTTATGCTTTTCGTTGAGTCATCCTTGTGAAAACTTTGTTTTAATTACATTTACAGTCTAACCTGTTTATATTTTACTTCTGGAACTCATGTTTACATACATCCAGATTGAGGGCTATGCTTCATGCCTCTAAAACTGAAATTATTTTTAAAGAGGTAAAAAACCTCCAATGGTTACTTTATATTGCACTTCATATTTTAAATCTAAGATGTTACCATCGATCAATCCTGCTAACTTAATCAAACCGCTTACTTGCAATGATTAATAATAAACCGTATTAATATAATGTAGAGAGGAGGACAGCAATGTTTCTATTTTGTATTCAATCTGAATTCTGAATACAACGAACAAAAAATCTCAATTTATTCCTGACTTAGGAAAATAAAATAGTCCATGGATTATAATATACTTCTTCAAATAAGGAAACCATCGTCATACTTTCGATCCGAGCAGCACCCACAGAGCTAGAGTTGGTCAAAAAAGATTCAACACTTAAAAAATGAATTTAAAACGTTTCTTTTTTCATCTAAACCGACATAGTTCCTAAGCAGTAGGTCCTAGCCACCACGTTATACCACAAAAATTATTCTCAATCAAATGTCTGGTAAGGGAACTGTCATCAAATTTTCGATCAGAGCAACACCAATATAGCTAGAGCGTGTTAAAATGTTACATTTTTTAATGAAAAAAAAAAACGTTACAGTAAAAAAAAAATATATCCATTTCAAAAAACAAAAACAAATTCGTTTCTAAAATCAAATTATAATTTTAATTCTGCCCATAATATTAAAACCTTTCCTTGAAAACTTCTGAATCGATGTACATACACAGAGTTGTCACCAAAAAATAACAGTTGATCTCTCGCGATAGATCGAATAGCCAACAATAGTATTGTTGACTCAATTGAGTTTATTTATTGAGTAAATACAAACAAATTCACAAGTAGAAACACTTTAGGTAATAACACCAATCGATCCAATGTCCTTTTAAGAGCTGATTCGTATCATTTAGGTTCTCCAGCAGCTAGCTGGTCTTAATCCACAAATGGACAATAGAAAATATTCCGTTGAGGTAGCTTTCGAACAGATTTTCTCGATTCCTAGACTAGTCGGCACATTTCCGTTGGACTGTAACTATAAAATTTCATGGAGCTTGTTGGTTTTCTTTATTGATTTAATCCTTAACGTTCTCCTATCGCTACACCATTTCTCAGCGGCGGAGGATAAATTCAATAGCTACCTTATACTGATTCGATGGAGTCTGTTAATACCTGCTTCTATGACAAATTTTGCTTGCCAGTACTTCAAAGTCGAGCGATTGATACAATATTTTAAAGAAGTTTTAGCTTTCGAACAGTATTCGCACAGAATCGGAGTGGTTTGGAACTACCGGTACAAGTGGTGGAACAAATACCTGAGCATGTTCATCGCCCTTTATACAATTATCGGATGGGCTTTTTATTCTGACCTAGCAACAGTGATTATGATTTCAATAAAACGTTTGCACGTTTACGTCATACTTTATTCCATCGTTGATCAGGTTACAGGCACTACTTCCCTTTTGGTATCTGCCATGGCACACCTCAAGTACATCAGAGAGGACCGGGAGCTATTGAGGAAGTTTGAGCAGTTGATATTTCTTCGAAGAATTATAGAAGATTATTTCGGACCTCAAATACTGGCTATAAACAACATGGTCGTTTGTATCGTTATTTAGTCTAGCCTTCTGGTATGCAGATTCTGATATGAATGCATTTCAAACAGCATGTATTTTTATTCTCGCAATCTTCCCTTTTATAAAGATATATATTCCGTTGCTGTCAATAGTTTCTCAGGTCAGTACGAATTTAGTAGTCAAAATTTAATTAATTAATAATACCTTGATTTTCCGCAGAAGATAGGTTGGGATGCAGTCAGGAATAAGAAAATACTTATCTAAGTAAAAAAAAAACTTTTATTGAAGTGCCAACTTTTCGACGTGCCTTGCAGGTCTTCTTCGTGGTTAGAAATAATAAAGCCAGATGTGACTAAATTTTAACAAATAACCTAAATTACGAAAGGATATCAAAAGTTGTAATTATAGAAGTTGGAGAAAGTATGAATTATAGAAATTGTAATTGACTGTGAATTTGTTATCATGATATCGCTGAATAATACAGTTTTAAAAATTATTATAGTGTAATAACAAAATTTTACTACTAATTCTTTTTTTTTTTTTTTTAAACCCATCACATTGAATTTTTAATGATAAACAGTATTACTGTAAGAACAAGTAGAAGCAAGATAGGGTGGATGAAAGAATATTGGCTAATATTTTTTGATATGGATTTGTTTTTTGGCTGGGGGTCTACAATTTTTTGGTGTAATGTTTTTCTCACATTCATTTAGACACGCTGTAGCTCTGTTATTGTTGCTTGGATCGAAAATTTGATGGCAGTTTCCTAAACAAAAATTCAATGGAGAATATTTTATGTTACATAACATTTGTTACAAGGACCTTTCGTTTAGGAGCTTCATTGGTTAGCATATAAAAAATCACGTTTGCTTACATTTTGTAAGTGTTCGAGCTTTTTCCGAGGAGTTGCTCGGATCAAAAATTTAACGAATGTTCCATAATCAAAACTTTAATAGAAAATATTTTTTGTTACATAAAATTTCTCGCTAGGACCGTTTAGGAGTTGTATTAGTTTGAATGAAAAAAGTCATGTTAGGAACCCCTATTTTCTTTCAACTATCTTTATTTCCAATAATCATTGATTGTTAATTTAATTAAAGTTACTTAATTATTCCAATTCTCAGATTTAAATTTGGAAAAGCAATCGATTATGGATAGACATATCCTCGATTTTTTGTTTTTCCCTGTCAGGGAGAAATTGGGTTTTTTTTTAATAAAAAGTTAGTAGAGGTGTGACTTTTATATATACATACATATACATCTGCATTTATAAACGTGGTGTGTTTTGTTCTTGTGTGAATTCACAAGCACATAAGAATAAACCTCTCATAAATCGATCAAAATAACTATTCACTGTCGCATGCCTTGTGATTCTACTGGATTGTAGAAGTCAGTCCATGAGTCCGATTTAATGTACCATAAGTCTGGAATGAAATGATGAAGATATCTTTCCTTGTATGTTGTGTTCCACCGAGCCTCTCATAGGTCCAGAGCTTGTTTGTGCAACATGTGCTCAAGGTGTTCCTTGGATATGACAATGGAAGGGAAGGATCTTTAGAAGCCCCTTTAGTAGCCTTGTCAGCTAAATCGTTTTCTAATATGTATGAATGTCCTTTTATTCATTTGAATCGAATCCGATTGCTACCGTCAGTTTTTAAGTGTTTCAGAATGTTTCTAATGTTTTCTATGATGAGATTGTGAGTGTCTGTTTGTTACCAAAGAAGTAACTGTTATAAAAAAAAGTTATTGTTATTTAAAACACAAAATAACCATGTATTACCCTTTCAGGCGAAGAAAATCGATAAATTGCTGTACAGAAGATTACTGGCTAATCCCAATGATGTAAGTTCTAGCAGCTGAGCATTAATAATTTGTATAATTAATGTAACTATTTTATATTATTGTGATAGTTAATTCGATTAGAACTGATTAATTAATTGCTACCTCCATTAACATTCGAAACTAGTTTTCAAATAAAATAATTCCAATAGAAGTGGCAATTAATTCATCAATCTTAATTGTAAAGATCCTTCTATGACATTATTCGTACCTTAATTAATAGCTAATTATTAGCAGTTGAGACGAGGGTCTCAACGCGCTCGTTACTAAAGGTCGTGGGTTTGAATCCCACCTGGGCGGGTTAAAATTTATTTCGTGGCAGATCCAAGAATAAATTTTGACCTTCCCACCCTTGCTAGAATAGGTTGATAGCATGTAGGATCACCCGTCGTTCATGCCCTAATTGGAATACATAAAGACGTTAAGCCCAAATAAACAATTATTAACAGTCTTTCCCCTTCTACCCTAGCAACATGGCTAGCCCATCCAAAGCTATTCTCTTGTAATACATTAATTATTCAATAAGCTCTTAATTTCTAGGTTACTTTTTATTTTCCAATAAAAATAGTCTTTCATATAAAATTATATACCATAACTTTTTTACAAAGCCTGAATAGATGACAATTAAATATTAACCTACATTTATGTTTACAGTCTCCCATTGAGATTTTTTTTTATTTATTTTTTTTTATATTTAGTATCACTGGTGTATTAAATAAATTGAACTCTTGTTTTACAGGAAATGCTTGAATTCCACATGATTGCAAAGAGAGACATTACCTTTACGGCTTATGGATTTTTTCGTATAAACAGTTCTCTTATTGGTTCGGTAAGTGTACATTTCCAAATAGGCTCTTCTTATTATACCACCTGTCCTCATCAGGGTTCAGATTTTTTCTGGCTATATAAACTGTATATGTTTTTTTTTAAATAGGTATATTAATTATATAAAATCATACTTTTGTGTTTTCACAAACCAATATATTTTTTTTTCAGTTTTTAATTATTCTTGTAATCCTCGCTTTGTTTCATCTAATTTATTTAATTTAGTTCTTGCGAATATGTTTTTTAATTAAATCCTCCTCTTTAGTGAATTCAGCGAGAATGGATTTATTCAGTACCAGCCTCGCAGAGGTTACGAAAATGTTGAAGGTTTTAAAAAGTCAACTTTGAACAAATGTTTTGTTGAAGTTATCTTCTGAAACGCTAGACTCAAAGGCTATTGTAAATACTGAATTGCACAAACTTCTAACACTGACTATAATTGGTCTGTAACTTGTAGTATTACTCGTCCTAATAGAGAGAACTGTGAAGTAATAATTGATTTTACTTGCAGTAAAACTGAGTTAATCATGAAGGACAAAAATAGTCAAAGAATTAATGTAAAATCAAAATTAGACCAACTATAAATATTTCGAAATTTGAGTTTTGTTTTTGTTCTTATTTTTAAAAGTTTTGTTAATAATGAATATTTATCAATTATATTAACATTTGTTTTAAATGTAACTACATTGTTACGTTGTTACGTTGTACGTTGTTACAGTCTTCAACGTATGTGTTTCCCAAATTAAGGAAGTATTTGTAAAACTTGTGTGGAGCTATCAGTAAATCTTGCCACTCAGGTAGGCCAGATGAAATATATAACCGCTGAAAATATAATATAAACCAATTATTTATAGCATATTAGTTTCATTATTATTATTATTTTTCAGAAGCATAAATTTAACTACTAAAATTCTTGTTTCAGATGATCACAGCAGCTACTACCTATTTCGTTATCCTTCTTCAGTATGGAAGCTAGAAGAAAACTTGAATTGTACACATTTATCTAGTGAACGAAACAGTATAAAGTTATGAAACTTGAAAAAATATATTAATTGTGGTTGGAAATATATTTTTTTAATCCACTCTATATCAGTCCCTAACTTTGATTTTCAGCTAAATGCTTACAATAACCTTCCAGCTGAAAATCGCTGCTTGTTATACAACATATTCATTTTATGAAAACAACTCTTTGAACAAGTAGTGATGGGTCGTTCCACAAATTTAAGGGAACCGTTCCTACCGTTTCGTTACATGACGGGAACGGGTATTTTATTCGTTACGTTACCTATTCGTTCCAAGAAAATTTTCCGACATTTCGTTACTTGACAAAAAAAAAACCTAGACCCCCTTTTCAAAGTTTTCTATGACACAACTTTACCAGTACTGAGCCAGTGCAACAACACTAAACAAAATGGAGAACTGACTTAAGTTAATTACGTTCATGAAAAACATGCCATAAATTTCTTTCATTACCTGCGCCTAGTATACTGGAAATTTCATGATTATTCACCTCTTTTATAATACGATGGTTTGTTTGTTGGAGTATATAGGCATAAAACCCTAGGGTCATCAGTGCCTGTGCATTGCATTGCATAATACTATTTTAATGACAATGTTCTGGAAACTTTTAGAATTATATTGAAAAAAAAAGCATTTAGCCCCAACATCGTCTTGTTTTTTTTATGGATATTATAAAACAATATATTTTGTCGACTATTAAACGTATTAATTTAAAGTGTTAAATTTTATTGACTAGTGCAGAAATTTTTTTTACAACCGTAGGCATTATTTACATCGACTTAAATATTTCAAATATTAATTTAAGCTTTTTATATTAATTTTACAACAAAGAGCAAGGTCATTTGTTATATTGCATTTAATTAATCAATGCTTATAATTATGTAAAAAAAAAAAAATATATTTTTACAATAAAGCTTTTAATACTTTCTGACCCTGGCGCAACCAAGGGGGGAGCTTAGGGGCTGAAGCCCCCTCCCCCCGCAGACGACCGAAACGACTAATTTTTCTTAGTCAATAACTATGATTTTCATTTATATAGTTTCGAACGCCACCCATTCCTTGTTTTAGTTTAACTAGAACATAAATCTCTCTCTCTCTCTCTCTCTCTCTCTCTCTCTCTCGCTCTCTCTCTCTCTCTCTCTCTCTCTCTCTCTCTCTCTCTCTCTCTCTCTCTCTCTCTCTCTCTCTCTCTCTCTCTCTCTCTCCTCCCCACTCCCCCTCCCCTCCCTCCCCCCACTACCCTCCCTCCCTCCTCCCTCCCCTCCCTCCCTCTCCCTCCCTCATCTCTCTCTCCTCTCTCTCCTCCTCTCCTCTCCTCTCTCTCTCTCTATCTCTCTCTCTAAAAAACAAATGTGATGTTTTATCAATCAATTGATAAAATATTCTAAGAAATGTTAACTTTTAAGTTAAGCGGACTTGACTCTATCTGTATTATTCACTGCTTTTGAATATATTTCTTCATTTATTCATCATCTTTCAATTCAATTGTTTGTTGGGCTCTGCAACATGTCACTACTTTGATATAATTCAATTTATGCTAAGATGTCCAAACGCGTTTTTCTAATACTGTTTTATGAATAAACGTGAAACACAAAATGCCAGATATTAAGGAAGTATGGGGTGATGGCAGTGTGAGTTCACCGTTCAACGATTGTTTAATAAATCACGGGAGGGAGATTTCAGTCTTGAAGACAAGGTCGTGGAAGGACTCCGTCCCTTGATGAAGATATTCTGAGAGCTTTTGTAGAAGAAAACCCCAGAACAACTGCTTGAGAACTAGCCGAGAATCTCTCAGTCAGCAAATTGACCACGGCTATTTCACTGACATTTCAACCAGCATTATAAAAAAGGTTTCCAAATAAAAATTATTTTTAAACAGTTTGTTGTTATAGCAAAGAATGTTATGGAGGAAGACTTGCATATTCAAAAGTTATTGACATTTCTCAAAATAAGTTATATATATAATTTATATTTAAAACAACAATGTAGGCATAAAGTTAAGGTGTGGAAATGTGATTACAATGACATGTCTATAACTTGTAAATATTCTACCACTAGTAGCGCTTTAATAAAATCTACATCAAAATGTCTCTGAGCCATCTTCTTTTAGACACCTCGGAGGGTCTTGGAGAATCGAGTGGGGAGGAATTCAGGAGACAAGTGGATTCGAGTGGGTATGATTTTTATCATGGATGGATAGGCAACTGGTTTAGGGCAATTGAACGAGATATGGGACATTAAGATCGTTATGGATAAATTTATTAGTTCAATAATAAGTAGCATTGTAAATTACAAACAATGGCTCGAAGCTTCGGCTAAAGAATTTCCTGTTTCCCGCATTAAAAAGATGATACAAATTGCTTCAAATCCATTTTGTTTTGTTTTTTTTCAATGAGCTTTTCTCTTCAAAATAAGAGATTTTTTTTTTTTAGGGTAAATAAAAATAAAAACTAGTTAAGTATTTAAAACGTAATGTTTATTATTTTCATTCAAACCCAAATAGATTTGAACTGTTTTTTCACAAACATTAGAACTGCATTGAGTTTTATTAAATATATTAATATTTTTAAATTATTGATTTGTCGCCTGAACTTTAGGCCATTAGTTTGTATATTTTAGTTAAACCGTTCACCATGCTGCTATATTTTTTTCTTATGATATTAGCATTTGTACTGGGACGAACAGGATGCAACCAGTTTGAAGAAGCTGGTTTAGTCTTATTTGGAAAAGGGGTACGCATAGAGGTAAGCGTGTGACCTAAAAGCTACTCATTTAAACTTTTTCTTATAGTTCCAACTACATATCACCACCGTTATATTATCATTGTAAAAAATAAAATCTCTAGCTTAGTAGGATTGATATAATATTAATATATAGCGACTCACCGCAGGTTAAAACTAAATGTTTACATTCAATACAACATAAATAAAGGAATTAGTTTTTTTACTCTATGATTTCTTATTATTTTGCCTGATGGTCTAACTTCTATATAGTTTTGTCTGTACATATAAATAAGTTCATATTTTTAATTTGATACACTATACATTTTCAGACACTTAACACTTAAAAACGTGATAGCTGATTTGGTGGACGATGTTTCTTGCATTGGAACGAAATTATTTTCGAAGGTTTAAAATACCTATTCTAACCATTGCTTTTGCCTGTTATGAGCGCAATCCTATAAAAACTCATTCTAACGCGGCTTAGCCCTACCCTATATTCCAGTCAAATCATTCCAGATCACTTATTCGGTTTCCGAAAATCACACTCTGCTATTCTTTAACGTCATCGGGAGCCTTTCTAAACGTAAAACCTGCTTTTAACCGAGTCTGGCACCAGCTTTGCAGAATAAGTAAACCCATCCCTTCTACATCTTCCTTATTATATGTTCCTATATCAATGATTAAACATTCATAGTGAGACACAATTTAACCAATACATCCCTCATTACTCATTCTACCGGGGTTTCTCAAGGAATTACCTTATGTCCCATCTTCTACACTGTACAGTTGACATCCTGACTCATACTAGCACCTTCTCACAACGTACGCTGATGACACATTTATCTTATCAGTAACTAATGATCATTTTATTGTATTTCAAACACTTAAATATCATATCCCAAACCTTCAAGAATGTTCTCGATATTGAAAGATTAAAATAAACCCCTTCAATAATAATCTACTAATTCCTGTTGAATAGGTTCGCTACCTAGAACTTTATCAGGACACACGTCTTACTCTGCAGAACCCGCATACAACACTAAAATCTTGTCGTTACAGACAAGTTCACTATTTATTAGAAAAACGTTTAAAGCTTCGAATTAATAACAAAAGGCATTTAACTGAGTTTTTTTTATTTTATTGGAGTGTAATTAGACCTATTTGGTCATAGGGATTGGAGCTTTATGGGTCAACTAAATCTTCTATTTCTTCTCGTTGACAATCTTTACAATCCCAGATCCTTCGTAAAATCCTCCATGCTCCTTGTAATATCACAAATTAACTTTGCATTATTTACCCACATCAGGCACCTACCAAATTATGATAAACTTCATAACCACTCGAATCCACTAGTCCCCCTACTAGCTTCCTTAATTGATTGATCCTTTAATTCAGAATTTTTACTAAAATATTTTTTAGTCATAGTGTATTTACTATATGTATATATCATATACCATTGTAAATATGGAAAAATAAATAGAAAAAGATTAATGAAGTAATCATTAATTAATATGTAATAAAAAATATAAACGTAAACCATTAAGTACCTAGAATAGAAAGAATTAATCAGTCCTGTATCGGTTATATAACTTCTGATTATATAAAGTCGTTCACCTACTTCGTCTGAATTAATAACTCTGGTGACGCTACAAAGCATCGGATCAAGCATCTGACCTAATATTTTTGCAGTCACTGCCTTACTTTCTATATGCTCGCAATTACCAAACTAGGTTATACCTTAAAAAAATATATATAATTTAAAAAATGGTGTAACAGCTTAAATCTATAACACCAGATTCGTTTTATGATTAAAAGTTTAGTACTAAAAAATAAATAAATATTTTTTATATTATATAAACACTCTGACCAAAAAAAAAAATGTCTTCATGACTTCCTAATTATTTTTTAGGCCATTACATATTCTTAGTTTCTTCAAGATTTTTTTTAGTTAACTTTGCTCGAATTTAATAAATCTAGTTTATTTGTTTAAGTGATATAGTGCAGCAATGTAAATTATTATTTTTTTTTTTTTTTTTTTCTGTGAACGTTAAACATTATAGCCACCATCGCTTGTTTGCTCTTAATAATGAGTAAATAAATTTAAAAATCAAAATAAAATAAAATTGAAGGTTTATTTAAATTTTACCAAAGAAATGTTTTTACAGGACGTTCATGACTTTATTAATTTTTTTCCATCGTTTCCTATCACAAGTGTTGTATGGCCAATTCTTAATCGTGGTATGATGTATCAGGCAGAAACTGCTACATCTAACGTCCTTCTAGATTGTCTTAAGTTCACTTGCTGGGCTGTGATCTCACAATGTGCTACCTCTCTCGGAAAAAAAAACGTTTCTCAGAGTGGGCGTGGGAGTTCTGACGCTGTTGAGAAGATTTTGTCTAGGAAGAGATGGAGCTTTTTTTATTGCTTTATAAACCATTTCGTTCCCTTTTAGTGCCTTATCCCGGCAACAAAATGAAGTACATCGATGTGCCTTCATAAATCTCCTTGGAAAGACTGAAGATGAAGTGTTTTCCAATGTGTTTTTTTGATAATGTTTTGAAATAGCAATTTATTTTTAAACTGAGGTATTAGTACTCAAGAATCGAGAATCGTTTATTGGTATCGGTACCTGTATCGAGATTCAAAAAATCTTGTTACCAACACATCACTGGTCTCGATTAACCAAAGATTTGGTTATCCGTGTCTTTCGGATCACCGACAATACATCACCGATTTCGTCAAAATTTACTTCTCTATTCATCTTCTGAAATAACGTATATATATTTTAAGTCCGTAGGGATATTGACTGAAACGTCCTCAATTTATTCATAAATAATTTTTGAATGCAGTCGTTTCCTTTCCCTTCCTCTCAGAGCAACAAGTAGCTCCATCGCCATCAGCTCAGGTGCAGGAAGTAAAGTCCGGAATGATCGAAGCTATTTCTGCGATTGTTACAGAACTTAATCCGGTAAGGAACCGATTCGAGAACTTTTAAATAATACAGGAGTGAAAGTAATTATACTTCGCCTTCCTGTCCTCTTACAGTAACAGTAATCTTGTGGTCCTTTCTATCGCCTCGAAGAGAGAGGCAAGGAAGCACTGGTCCAATAACTCAATTACGTTAGCGTGTATCATGTTTCGTCTAAAATATCAACAGAAAAAAATGTATGACAACAAGCCCGTTTCTTATTGCATAATACCACATCTTCAGTGAGTGATTTATGTACCTACGCGATATACACGAAATGGAATAACGTAATTTATCCTATCGTTAGAGATGGACTGGCTATGGCTTTAGCCGACAAGTCACTAGCCAACTAGTCGGCTGGCAAAAAGGTCTGTTAGATGGAATTCGTGTGACATCGGCAATGTTGAAATGAAATGAAAAATAAATTTTATTCTGGGGCTATTGCCCTTAAGAATAATTATAATGAACAATTATTGGCGGCCTAGCTGCCGTATGTATAATTTAGAAATATAATAAAGACAAGGAAATACAATTTAATTAATTAAGGAATTGAAAAAAAAACTTAAATTACAACATAAAGTAATAAAAATTAATAATACAAGGTTTAAATTATCACATGGAAAACCAAATTACATCTTAAGGTTCGAAATTGAAAATAAGCTACAAAAAACAAATTAGGAAAAAACAAAAAAATATTCAACAAAAGAATGCGGTAGACAAAGCTAAGAAATATAAATTATACGGAAAAATAATTTACTTGTCTGATAATAATATAATTATGCTGAAACCAATTATACAAATTTAGTGCAATGGTACTAAAGTAATTCTGTACAAATCAATATTATACTTTGAATATTCATACTTCATTTTAAAACATATTTTCTTCATTGATGTGACTATTAGATTGAGTTTCTAATAAGTAAACGAAAAGACGTGATTTGAAGCTATTATAAGTGGAGGAATGGCGAATGATGGAAGGGATGTTCGAGGATCTTCGTTGATAATTTTACAACAGTCTGTAAATGTAGCTTTTTATATCAATAGTTTATTTTTATCTAGATATCTTATTCTTATTTTGGCAAACAGGCCAAGAAGTAACAGAGCGTTGTTTTTTTTTTAAAGTAAATGTAACTCAACAATTTACTTCACTTAGCTGAGATAGTTAATTGTAAAATTTGGAAATCAATCATGCCGAAAACAAACTCGTGGTTATGGAGTTATATATGTAACACAAAAATATCTTACTTGTAATTGAACACGCATGTAAATTTCTAAAATAGCATTTTCTTTCCGTGTTCCAACCTTTATATTACATTATAATTAAGAATTAATTTTTATTAATTACTACACAAAACCAAAACTGATTAAAAAAAAAAAAATGTAGCTTACGTAAGTCCTTTATTCAGTATTATAGAAGTTATGAAAATCATTTTTTGTTAACATCATAATCGTTCTTAAAGTTCGAAAATTTATTTTTAAAAAGAAATTCTTAGTCCTACAATAACTAATAAACTGTAAAGTTGAATCTAAAATAAAAATTATAATTAATTAAGGCCATGTTTTCATTTTAATCAGCCTATTCTTAAGCGTAGAAATATAAATTAATTAAAAACTGGTCAAGAAGTCTGCGCTTTTGGCCGACTACTAGTCGCCTCACTGAATATGGCTATTACATCAACGTTTTGTAAATCAATATACTAAATATTGAAACAAAATCTTTAACCCTCAAGTACCTAAGCTGGTATCCGTCCTTTTTGCCCTAGTTGGATATATTAACCGCAATAAAAAAAAAATATTTTTTTTGGGTTTTGAAGTCTAGTAAAACTTTAAACCCTTGCGAAGCTTAAACATTTCTGAGAATATATGTTAATTTTTAAATGTTGGCTCAGTTATTAAATTACTAATTAATCAATTACTAAAAACATAATCAAATTTTAGATAGCTATCCTCATAAATGATAACGCGAGTCTCACGTTTCAAGGCTATTTATAGATATAAAGAAACCGAGCTGCGAAGTGAACACTCTCACCTTACTCTACAAAAGTTATCTTCAACATATTTTCATCATTTTAGATATTCGGCCAACTTTATTAATGGGAAAATGTATTTGTATTGGAAAGTGTATTCATATCAAAAACTCATTTCTTAGCCTCCTCCCTTCTCATAACTCGGAATGTTTCAGTTATGTGTATAGAAAATCATATACTTTTTTTTAACAACGATTATTATAACCATTTTGGATTAAAACATTGGCAATTGTTACATAATGGTATTTATATTGTACCAATTCACCAGTCACTGGAAATCTTTATCCTTTAAATATAAATAGTGAATATGCATTAGATTCTTATTCAATTTTATAAAATATATAATTATAAATCAGTTACATAAACTGTAAAGATAAATATCTTGAAATATTAAAAATATTTTTTAAAGCTAAACAAGGCTATAAACATTTATTTGTATAAAATAACTTTAGTTTGGTTTAAAAAAAAATCAGTACCACTACTACAGCTCTTAAAGGGACTTAGGTTCAGTACTTTGGTAAGGGTCGCCAGGCCAACGATTACAAAAGGAGATTTGGCAGAAATCTTTATAACCTTTTTTTTTTTATCCATTTAAAGATACCCAATTAATGGATCCTGGGTGTCTCCTGATCCCCAAAACGGGCCACGGCCGAATTAAGAGAAAACAAATTTAAGACTATAGCCGAACTCGAACGTCCTATAATGGGACACTAACTCTATGTCTTACCCAATCAGCTACCATAACTTCCAGATCGAGTACATATTGCAGTCACCTAAAATTCCAATAAACAAGGAAAAAATTATAATTATCACAACCATTAACAACTACTGTATGATCTATCGGTGTTGATCAACCACACTTTGGTAGTGGTAGAAAGGGTTAGAAAGATAGGCATGATTGTTCGTTTTCAGTATATGAAAGAGTCATTCAGTGAAAGAACGAGGGATAGAGATCATAATTTACTAAAACTATTTCTGAACTCGCTAACTTGGTAAAAAAAAAAAAAAATAAAAAATAAAAAATAATAATAATAAAAAAACAAAACAAAAAAAAAAAAAAAAAAATGGGGAATTAACAGGAGAGTTAAATGAACATCTCATATTTAATAGAAAAGAAAGTTAACAATCTTCCAAAATTACAAGATTACTAAACCTGTAAAACATCAAGATTTTTCAATCTATTCAAGAGAGAAATAGTAACACATATAAACGAGTGATTCTGAACTAAACTATTTAATTTTGAAAATACAAGTCATGGTCTTATTTTAATTGTTAATTCATATTTCAGTTTGATACAATGCACATATAGTGACCGGTATTTGTTATTTTTAAATAAGAATCCAGTGATTGTTGATTCACTATAATCAAAAATAATTGATTATATAAAATCGTTCTGATGGCATTATTTATTTCTCCGAACGTCTCTAACAGACTTTTCAAAATACAAATAAATTGCTCAAAAGGTTTTTTGTTTTTTTTATTCCTTTCTGCATATAGATGGACTCCATAGCTTTTAATTGTTTTTTGCTGACTTTTTTTGTCAAAGTCGCATTACAACGTTCTATGAGACAAACCTTATAAACGAAGCCATTCATCTCTGTTATATACCTTAATGACAGGATAGGTTTTACTATTATTTTCACTTCATGTTCACTTGGTATCAAATCATAAAAATTTAAATATACAATTTCAAAAGGTTTTGTAAAAAAACTGAGATTGATTCATCTAAACGTTATATGCAGAATACATTGTCATCTCATGGTAATCGAAATATATTTATTTAAAAAGAGAATCGAATTTAAAATCAGATTAGTGGAAATTCTAGAACATTGAAAATACAAGAAATTTTTTTATCGTTCCCTAATTCACCAACATTGACTAGAAAAATGCATTAAGTTTTCAATTGATTTGAAAAGCGATGACTATAAATAGACCTTTTCATATTTACGGAGATCTAAAAACCTATTAAACTCTACTGCTTCTTATCATGTCACATAGAAACTTTTTAATTACAACCTAATTGTTGCTGAATAGTTTGAACTAGGAACCTCCCCTTTCACAGTTAGTTCTTAACAAACTCAAACCCACTTGCTTTTCAACTTGTTTACCATTCGATTCCTGATAGGTCTTGGAGCTTCTGAAAAGGTGATGGTCTCAGAATACTTCAATGTTAAAAAAAAAAAAAAAAAAAAGTATTAAAAGTAAACCGAGTGGTAGATAGTAATGGGGTGAGTGTGTTTCTGATTCGGATTAACTTTTATTATTCTTATCATCATGAATGGATCAAAGAATATTTTCAATAAATATTTTTTATTTATTTATAATTCTATATAATATACACTGCCGGTCAAAAGTTTGAGACCACCCTGAGCCAAAGTATGTAAATTTAAAAGTTTAATATCTTTAATATCGTTCCGCCTTCTTTTTCTATCTAATTTTATGTTGATGTTTTTATTTATAAGTAAAAACACTTTGTTTCACTTTTGAGATTTTCTCCGTAATAAATCAATTACGAACTATTCCACTCAGGAAAAAAAGGAACTTAGTTCATAAATATCTAATTAAATTTGAAATGGGTCAACAAAAATTCCCGCTGCCTTCATTTAATATGAATGGGAGATTTTTCGTTTCTCATTTTTAATTCAAATTTCAAATTTTTTAATCCAAGGTTATTCTGTCGGCAAACGAAATTGTTGGAATTAATATGGAAAATACAGTTTGTTTTAAATTATGTATTGAAAACTTAATTTTAATTCTTCTCTTAAAGGTAGATGAACTTTAAAGATCTTGGTATAAACTATATAAATGCGTTTAATTTTATTTAAATCCATTTATTTTTTTCACCTAACATCAAACTTTTAAATTTACTGGTATCGTTTCAGGGTGGTCTCAAACTTTTGACCGGCGGTGTATATATATATATATATATATATATATATATATTTATAAATAAATAAAAAAAATAATTATTTATATTATTTTTATTACTAAATAGTTATAAAGAAATAGATAATGAATTTGAATTTGAAATAAAAACAACTTGGATATAAAAAAAAAGATTTATTATAAATTATGATCTCCATAGTCATTCTAATATTTACAAATACTTTACAAAATTACACAAAAACATAGTTTTTACAAAAATATGGCCAATATTGTCATTACCAATCGTAAATTTTCTTTGAGTGATGGACCAACTTGAGCTTGTACACGGGAACAGGCACTGGGTAAGGCTTTGGAACTGGGTAGGGCACCTTCTTCACAACTTTCACTGGAACCAGCTTCTCAACTGGGTACTCGACTATCTTCTCAACTGGAACACGAACCTCCTTCTCGACCTTGACTGGGACAGGAATCTTGATGGGGTACGGCTCAAGTACTTTGACAGGCACAGGAATCTTAATCGGGTGGTGAATCGGATGAGGTACAGGTACCTTGAGGGTTTTGTGGACGGGGTATCACTTTGGTGCTTTCGTGAAAATGTGGTTCGTGGTGGTGGTGATGCAGGAACTCGTACCCACCGCCGAGACCAAATCCACCGAGTGATGTCCGCCGAAGTGATGTCCACCAAAGTCGTGTCCGCCAAAATCGTGTCCACCCAAGTCCAAATGACCATGTTCCTCTCACCTCCAATGATTCATTAAGAATAAAAAATAGACAAAAACAGATTGGTTTAGAATAAAGATAAAATGTTTTAGTAAC